>JADWQK010002103.1:0-158174 GCA_017933935.1 Sesamia nonagrioides
AGTGTATAGAAATCGGACGCAGCCCGGAGACTGTACGCGTCGGAGAGGATACGAGCTCTAGGAATTGCAAAGCTCACTGTCCCCAATGCAAGGACTATTTTAGCAGTTTCCCAAAGGTTGCTCGACCATGGACAGTTTCGCAACCCGAGCCACGCACAAGGGTCCGGCAGACCAGGACTGGCGGTCGATATCGAAGACCAAATTATGGAATTTATCGAGCGAGATCCCAGATCCAGTACTTACGAAGCGGCACGTCGCTTTGGTGTTAGTCAGAATGCAGTATGGAAGCTGCTTAACACTTCTGGACTGCACCCATATCACTACCAGCCCGTTCAGAAACTCCATGACCCTGATCCAGTGGCGTAGCTAGCTTGGATGGCACCCGGGGCGGAAGTTGGTGGTGTCACCCCATGGAAAGTAAAAAACTGCCAGATACCTCTCCACAACTGTGCTGTCATCTGCATACCCATAGATACCGGGCATCAGCAGATCCTTAATATGCAGCAAGAACAGAGTTGCAGAGCGAAAAGGCCCCTGAGGAACACCGGTATTAGTCGACATGGGCTCCGATGAGCATCCGTCGACAACAACTCGGAGGGACCTTTCAGTCAGGAAGTTTTTTACCCAGCCAGTCAGGCCAGTGGAAATAACATACCCTGGAAGTTTACTCAAAAGTCTAGCGTGCCATACCCTATCGAAGGCCGTCGAGACATCAAAAGCTAGCAAGAGACGGCAATCGTTTCCCCATTTTTCTCGAGGGCCTCGCCCCACAAGTGAGTGGCATACACTAGTAGGTCCCCAGTTGACCGATTGCGTCGAAACCCGAACGGTCACTGAGGAGATCGTTACCTTCCAGGTAAACCATGAGGCGCGAGTTCAACACACGCTCCATCATCTTGCAGAGTATGGAGGTTATCGAAATCGGCCGATAGTTGGTAGGATCGGCACGACTACCCTTTTTGAAACAACCGCTGGTATGGACTGGCCTAGTGGCCCAGATGGTATACAAGCGGTTGTTCCAAAAAGGGTAGCCGTGCCGATCCTACCAACTATCGGCCTTATTCACGTCCAGACGACATAGTACTCTTAGAACTTCCTAATGCGAACCTCCGGCATTGAAGTTCCGCAATGAGAAAAATTAGGTGTAGTAGCACTGCTAGTTTCAAGGCGCGAATTGTGGGCAAAGATTCAGAGACTTGCTTTCTCTCTCACCGTATGAGCCAGTACTCCATCAGGCTTAACCAGTACCGATAGAATGTGGGCCAACAGAAGTTCGCCTCGACCGATTTGGCAAGGGACCAGCAAGATCTGCTACCGGATGGCTGGGGACCAAATACTGGGCGAAGAGGACCAAATACTTCAAAGCTTGACGCACCAGATCGGATATAGCGTCCGCACAACTCGACGGATCTTTAGAAGAGAACCCGCCTAGCTGGCAGGGATAAGAGGTAAAGAAGTGGCGCATCTCATCCCAATCTGCTGATTTGTAGCGCCACATTCGCGCTTCACCGCGTGAGTCACAATCTAGTGGGGACAATACAGACTTCACCAGAAAGTTGTCTGAAATTCCTAACGGTGAGGACTGTTACAGCACATCTGTACGGATCCGTGGTCAGCAGAAGGTCCAAACAATTTGCGGTATGACCAACTAACTACATCGGGCATCCTAGTCGCTTGTCGTACCAGCTGGGAAAGGCTCATTGATAGCGCAAAGTTTCGCACTTCTCAACCAGCGTGGTCGATCCTCTGTGTAAGGGAGAAGCCAGTCTTGGTGGCAAGCCTTTGAGTCCCCCTGAGCGACGAACTGTACGTCAGAGTGCCGATGCAGCACATCGTCAGCAGCCTCAATGAGGTGGTCAAATATTCGAATCGTCTTCTGCGGCCCTAGCCAATGTAACATCGCTTCGTAGTGAAGCGAAATGAATACCAAACCAACCAATGGCGGGAATGATTGACCACGTGATTTGTCGCGTCGCGTGGTCAATCGTTCCCGCCATTGGTTGGTTTGGTGTTCGATTTCGCTTCGCTATGAAGCGATGTTACATTGGCTACAGGCCTTGGTCACCGCTGTGCGATCGGTAGACAGAGGTAAAAACTTTTGTCCACACCAGTATCAACCAACAGCCATAGGGATGAGAAGTAAGGGTCTTCAAAATGACGGAGACAACAGATGTCATTGCGGACATACACACAGACCCGGCACGCTGCAGGAAATGATGCTCCAAAGAGTATCCCGGGTAGCTAAGGTATGCCGCATCCGACGGACATCTAATCTGAGTCTCCGTCAAAAAAAGTAGGTGGGGCTTAACAGTCTCTAAGTGGTGATGGACTGCATCGACATTGGAGTGCAGACCTCGAACGTTGGAGAGAATAGATTAGAATACTCTTTATTATTTACACCATATAGATTATACAGAGCATAAATATAAAGATTTTACAAAGGGTGACACAATGGGCGGCCTTATCTCTAAGAGCGATCTTCTACAGACGGAGGTGCACTTTAAGTGAGAGTGAGAGTGCGTCCGCTATGCACACCTACTTTTCTTTTTATGTGTTTTCATTTTTAAAACTGACTGAATAGGAAGAAAAACGGCAGTTGAGCGAGGCGATGCATTGTTAAACCCAACAAAGCGACCTACGCTACTGCGCCAGAGGGAGATTGATCTGGAGACTGCGGGGACACCCGAACCCCCCCAGGGATCGCTATCGGGTCCGCCAACCGGCCGGATGGAGCTATCCTGGGATTTTTCGCAGTTGGCAGGGCAGCCTTTCATGTGTGGCTGGCACACTAATTGGGCCCCCAAATACCTGCGGTTGGCCAGCGGAACGCCGTGCTTCGGATCCCGCTACCCTCCACGACCAAACTTCTGCCGGCAGGCGATGTTATGCTATCATTATGGAATAATACACGTTTAACAATTCATGACAACCAAACACAATATACTTCAAGATCGCGAGTATGAGACGGGGAATCTCAGGCAGTGTCAGGCTCTTTTACGGGAACCCTCAATTTATAAATAGAGCTGAGCTGGTGCTGGTGGAGGAATTGCTGGAAAAAATAATTTTGTACTAACGATTTAGGTATTTTTTAGAGACTGGGTGGGTGTCACCCCAAAAATGGTGACACCTGGGGCGGACCGCCCCCGCCGCCACTGCCCTGATCCAGTATCACGTCGAGACTTATGCGAGTGGCTTTTAAGTCATCGCGACGCCAACATCTTGTGGACGGATGAAGCGTTGTTCACTTGTGTAGGCCTCTACAACGTGCACAACGATCATTGGTTGTCTTTTCATAACCCACATTTGGTGCGAGAGACGCATCTAGTGCGTTTTAGTGCCAATGTGTGGGCAATATTTAAAAATAAAATAATAGGGCCCATTTTCATTGAAGGTGCCTTGACCGGGCCAAAGTACCTCGAAATGTTGGAAAACATAATAGAGGAGTTAGTAGAAGAAGTTCTGGTGTGCTATCACCGCAACTTCTACTATCAACACGATGGCGCTCCGCCACACTACGCCGCACAAGTACGCAATTACCTAAACAGAAAATACAGGCAAAATTGGATCGGTCGTGGTGGCCCTATACCGTGGCCTGCCAGATCACCGGATCTTACCCCTTGTAATTTTTATTTGTGGGGTGAAATAAAACGTCGCGTGTATGTGGAAGAGGCTCAAAGCCTAGGTAACCTAAAATCTAAGATTATAAACGCTTTTGACGAAGTGAAAAATGACACTAGTGTTTTAAATGACAATTTATTTAAACGTGCACGTTTATGTATACAAAGAGGTAGACTACATTTTGAACAATTATTAAAATACAGTGATTGATTTAAGATTGATTGACAATATTTAGAGGTAAGGATTTTTTTTACTGTTTTTGATTGAACATTATTGTACATAAGTAGTTGATTCCAATTTTTTAAATACGCCTTATTGCAGAGCAAAGACATTAAAATTATATTTACAATAGACAGGACATCAAGAACAAAATCGTAATCCAATACTTCTGGCAAACTGGTTAAATGTCACTTAGTCTAGTGTGGTACCCCTGCGCATCAAGACGTAATTTGTGTCCACTAAGAATAAACATTTTCTAAGGAAATATGCCCGGTTGCGCTTTGCATTACTGTACATCTCGTTATGGTAAAACGACTGGACCTAACTTCGGATTATTTTCGTATGAATTGTTTATATTTTCTCTGTAATTAGAATTTAAAAAATTTCGTAGATCTAGAAAGTTTTCTGTTATTGTAATAAGCGCCCTCTATTGTTGAGTAGTTTTACTATTTACTTGTAGAGATGTAGTAATGTTGTTTATCGATGTAGTTATCGATAATATTTATTAAGTTGAAAACTTATTGCTATATTTTATTGACATTTAAAATAAAGCTAAATAAACTTAAATATTTCTATATTTCAAGTTTATTTGTTTTTAACTCTATTTGAACATAATCATGTCATATTGATGAACAAAATTTAATGAAGAAGTACTATTCATTCACCTAGGTTTTTGTTATTTTTGGACTACCATTTTTGTTCTGATTTGGACAATTATCTACGTGACCAGAAATTTTCTTCCCAGGAGGCAGTTCTGTTTTCACACAGTTTGTGCAGTCTAGAACCTCAGAGTTCTATTGCAAAGGCATAAATGACCTTCCTATTAGAAGGCAGCAATGTATACATAATAATGGTAATTATTATGTATACATTAGCTATTTTGATAAAATAAATTAGTTGAAAATTAAAAAATAAACAATTCAGATTTTCAGTACAAATCGGCAACTTTAAACTTTAGCGCCTATTATATTAAAAGAATTATATAAATAAAAAACTGTAAAAAAAAAATATGAAATTACCCTTAAACTTTCTGCTTCCTAATTTTTTTGTTTCAAACTATCAAAATTCGAAAACTTCTTTAAATATTATCGATAACTTTATATCGAAATGATACAAACCCTACTAAAGTTTTTAGTATTGCCATTTAAAAACATTTGCAAACAAACATGTAAAAAGAATAATTTTGCTAAAAACAAAATGCAAACAAAAATTGCAAAACAAAATTCGCTTTATGGCCTAAAAGGTTTATTATACTCAAAAATCGCAATAAATTGAGTATTATAATAATTCGTAAGCAAAACATATCTAAAATACCAATAGACGGTGTCACGGAAAATGAATAGTAGCGAATAAAATACTAAAACAGTTTTTCATGTTTGTACAAAACAAGTTTCACATAATTTGTTTACTTTTCAATATTTATTTACCCGATTTGAATTATACTAGGGTATTAAATCGGATCTGGCAACATAGACCACACTGGCCACCTACCGGGCAATAGCTGAATATATTTTGTCTCCAAGTGTCGATCTAATTTTGCTATATTGTACTAGATGGCGGAACTGAGACATGGGATCACAGTTTTTCTACGCCATTTTGACACATATTCATCTTAAATCTCTTTGTTGCAGAAGAATGGACGCCAGCAGGTCAACCTACCCGAAACTCAGGGGCGTGCACAGAGATTTTGTGGAGGGTATGCATACATACACTACCCAAATATCTGTGCTTATACAAGTGCCACTAGATGCATGCATGCATGTATTGCAACCGCGACCAACGGCTTAACGTGCTTTCCGAGGCACGACCAGACCAGTGCAAATATTCATATTCATGCATACAAATATTTGCACTGCGCGAGGATCGAACCCCCGCCTCCTTGCGCAGCGGCCGCGTTCGCTACCGCTACGCCACGGAGGCTGTCAAAATACAATGAAATTTTATTACTAACGCAACTGTAAATAAGTAATAATTTATTTCTCAAAAAACTGAAAAAAATATTTTACTATCTATAAATTACATCAACGCGCCTATCTTTTTTAAATAACTCTATAAAAATTAAATATGTATAAGATCATTTTAAAATCACTAAAAGTTCTTTTTCAATATAAATATAGACAAATCTGGGAGTCTACTTTAACCCTATGTATTTCATAAATATACGTGATGCGCTACTCATTGGAATCATAACTATTAAATTTTGCTAATTTGTAAACTTCAGGAATTATAATTTTTTTTTTTTAGAATATTAGTACTTTTTATTACGATATATACAAACTTATAAAACTAAATAAATACAAATTACTAAATAAAGCTATTATCCTAATTAAAACTATTATTAAATTACAATACAGCATCGAAAATTATTACATTATAAAGTATAATAGTATTGAAATTCACAGCAAGTAGGTTGAAAAACTTAAGGTCTTTTAAGTTTTAATAACAATGAATTGTCAATACCGCGTTTTAAAATAATATAGGTACCTACACGGGAAACAAAATAATAACGTTAACGTTGAAAAATTCACCGTTTTAAATTTATCTAAATATCACCAGTACAGATCTTTCTTAAAACAATCAATATATTTATGTTACCAAATACAACAATAACCAAACAACATATGCTGATAAAATAAAAAGGTATTTTCACAAACAACAATTGTGCTAGTTTTGTCAACTTCTTGATTCGGCCGCATAAAATGAAGCACTGTTTATCTGGGCTTATAAACCGAATGAAATTACAAGACAACACACGAAAAGTTTACACATACAATCAAATAATTTTATTCACACACGCGAATCACAGAGGCACATTTCGTTTCTGCTTACGCCGCCACGCGAATGTGGCGCGGTCGTCGCGACAAAGCCAAGTTGCGCGGGCCGCATTGTAATTTGTGTTAGTAGTTTGCACTAGCCCCAATAGATGGCAGTATTATCACTAACTGATTAAAGAAGTCTTTAAGTTTGTAGTATATAAATTATTTTATTGAACTATATTATAAATTATTATATATATTTTTTTATTATTAGGGTATGCAGTGCCTATCTGCCTCTATGGAGCGCACGCGCCTGCCGAAACTGTCAAACTTTCCCAATCAAACTTGAACCATAATGCTTTAGCGATAAAGTTGAAAATCTATTAAAGAAATCTGACAGATTGTAGTAGCTTGATGTGCAGCGACTGCGATGCGTGATGCCAATAATTTGAATTCATTACGTTTTTATTAAAAGTACTTGGAATTACTCTGCAAATAATAGCTAATTCGAACCTGATAAAATAGCAATCTCTTAAATGAAAAATAAAGGGCGTTGACCTAAGGTCACGGAACATGCGGAGGGCCGCGTGGGTTGTATGCATGTACCTACAGGCCGCCTAGTGAACATGCGGGCGGCGCGGGCGCGCGGGGTCCTGTGATGTTCCCGCCGTCCCCACTCCACCGAACATGAATGAAACCGCGTGCGGTGACCATAACATCGATATCATAAAACATCTTTCGTTATCAATAACTATTTTTTTTGTATTAAAATATATCAAAGTAATAATATTTTTATCTATAAAACTTATTTAACTATAAGTTGACAAAGTTTTCGCACTGGATAAAAATTTATCCTGTATGTATAGACTGCTTCTGTGGCGTAGCGGTAGCGAACGCGGCCGTTGCCCAAGAAGGCGCAGGTTCGATCCCCGTTTATTGCAAATATTTGTATGCATGAATATGAATATTTGCACTGGTCTGGTCGTGCCTCGGAAAGTACGTTAAGCCGTTGGTCCCGGTTGCCATACGAACATCTTTGCCATACGAACATCTAGTGGCAGTCGTTACGAGTTGGTTGGAGCCCTCAAAAGTCTAACAATTGGTCTAACTGCAATGCTTAGATATCGCCTTCCGGTTGTGGAGGTCAGACGGCATTCGCTTCACGGAAAATGTAGAAGTTTAGCCAAAATCAGTAGTTAGGACTGGTAAAGCGGACCCCAGACTCCAAAGCTGAAAGGCTACGGACGCGACTGGGATTAACGCTGAGATGATGATTATGACTCTGTATATGTACAGCGGAAGGAGATTAAAAAGTGTTTACGGGTGTGGGTTCCGCACTTACTCCTTCTAGTGGGCCATGACTTCCTTTGGTGATTATTCCTACCGGACCACCTCCCTCCAGAAAACTATTAAGTCTCCTGGCTTGTTAAGAATATCTGTGTAAGATTTTAGTGCTCCGAAGATTTCACTCCTAATTTGGGTGACGCCTGGACACTCGAAGAGCACATTCACAACGGTCTCATCAGCCTCCATGCAAGCTCTGCACAGAGGGCTGTCTGTTATGTATGCCTTCTTCTTCTTCTTCAGCCTATAGAGGTTCACTGCTGGACAAAGGCCTCCCCCGAGGCTTTCATTCATCATCATCAACCTTTTATCGTCCCACTGCTGGGCACAGGTCTCTTCTCATACAGAGAAGGATTGAGCGTAATCTCCACGCTCGCTCACTGCGGGTTGGCGATTTCAGACTTAAAGTCCAGGTTTCCTCAGGATGTTTTCCTTCACCGTCAGCCATTGGTGTCCAAGATATACTTAGAAAGTACATAATCAAAACAATCTCATCAAAAGCTAAAAAAAAAAAGCTAAAATTGAAAGGCGTGCCTATTGTGTGGAAATATTTATGTTGAGGACCACCAGCCCCCTAATCGGCGAACACATTTTTGTCAAATGATTGCGACTAGTGTCACGTAGCAAAATGTAGCAGCAGGCGACATCTCGTGGACTAGGGCTGAACTCGGGTCACATATTTTACATCGAGCCGAGAGATGGCGTTGCGCGAAAGGACGGTCGTTAAGATAATAAATAAATTTAAATAAAGAACGACCGGGTTAAAAAATATAATATAAAAGAAGGACTTAAAATAAAAATATTAAATCATGAGTCTGAAATAAAATACAAGTCGCGGAACGCACGAGTCTATGGTTCAGGAAAAGACAATTGAGAGTGGTCGGTCGGAACAGAGAGAAATTTCCAGAAGAAAAGAATGACCGAAGCGTGCGTGGTGTCGCGAGTTCTTTGGTGGACATAGCCGGTACCCAAGGCTGGCGTTTGGTGCAATAAGCCCCATGGGGCGGTGCACATGAAGTCTGGCTCATCTCTCTGTGAGTATTCATTTCTGTACCCGGAATATTTTTCTCCACGTGTCTCCGTGATTCTGTAGTACTAAATTAGGTTAAATGTTGTTCTAGATTTGGCTCTATTGGCGGGCCTAGGGTGGGAACCCGTTTTGGGAGGCGTCGCGTTGATTTATCTTTGGTGGCCTTGATTCCCATTGGATCAGGCTTGTTGGAGTGGATGTGGCTGAACCCTGATGGTACGGCACATCAAGTTCTCTTTCGACGACGACTAGACAGGTATAAGCTGTCATGATTATTTTGCCCCTGGTGTTCCCGAGATACCTATTCCCGCAGGCCGCGTTCAACCGTGCATTAATCTGACACCCGTCAGTTAGTGAAGCCAAGGGTCTTTGTACCGTAATCCAGAGGCGTTAGGCAGGAGAGCTATCGTAATTTAGAAGAGTAATCCAGTAACGTAATCTAGGAGTAATCTAGAAGTGTTAGTTAGAAGCGTGGACTCCCTGTCCTTGTTTCTGTGTTTTGATGTATCTAGTGATTGAGAGTGGGTTTCCGACAGGTTGCATTTAAGTAGGCTATAGTATAGCTAGTAGGATTCCCTGCCCCACTCCGACCCGAGACGGAGTGAGTCAGGAAATCGGCTAGGTAAGTTAGGAGTTTGTTTTGTCATATATTTATGACGCAGGGTAATTATAAAAATAAATTTATAATTGTAACCAGTTATTGTTTTATTTAATGCTCCTAGCTGCCAAGTATTTGTTTACATAATTAAATTTACTGTAACTGCCGGGTAGGGTGGAGTAGACACCCCTCTTCCTTTTTATTTAAAGCGTTACAGTTGGCGCCCAAAGGTATATGGTCTAATTTGTTTACATGGGTAAATTCACTGTAACCATAGTGTTACAGTTGGCGCCCAAAGCTATATAAATTAGTTTATATAAGGTGAACGGTCGTGGATTACATACCACTCTCTCTCATACATTCTCTTCTGGATTGCGGTACAATGTTAGTTATAGGCTAGTTTTAAGAATTTCATGTGTGATTTGGTGAGAATTGCTAAAATATTGCCAAAAGGAAGCCACGGCAGGTGTGTTGTTGTACACTAACATAAGTTAATTGAAATTCAGGTGGTGTTCAAACTACAAATTCTGATAAAGGCTACTACCTTTAAAATTTTTTTCCCTGTATTGTAACTAGCTACAAGTAAAGTAGTCCTAACCTATAGGAACACAGAAATTACAAGTAAAATACACCACATAATTATTTTTTCACATACCTACATTGTAATTTTTTTTTAATTACAAAACCAACATTGTAGCAAGGTTAGTGAAACAATATCATTGCAAATCAAATTAAAACAACAACACATATTTAATGTAATTCTACTAAAAATTGCCAGCACAATTTGATCATTTGGTATAGTAATTTATGAACATTATTGAAACAGTTTCATGTCTGAAAATGGTAAACTGGGTGTTTCATACTGTGAACCTAACACATAATTTGATAATTAGGTACAGTAATTTATAAACATTATTGAAACAGTTTCATGTATGACAATGGTATACTGAGTAATTCCTTCTTTGAACCTAACAACATATTAATGTAATCCTACAATCAATAACAACCATCATTTGATAATTAGGCATAATAATTTATAAACATTATAGAAACAGTTTCATATCTGCCAACGGTAAACAGAATGTATCATGCTGTAAGCCTGACAAGATGTTTAATGTAATAATATAATCATTAACCACCACAATTCTATCATTGTTATAAAAAATATAAACTTTATTAGAACATTCACTTCTGTAACAGCGGTAAAGTAAGCCTAGAAATAGGAAATCTTGAGGTTGGTACAATCATTGCATTGTTGTTGTATTGTTTGGACGGGACCACAGTATTGTATACGAGCGGTCAGCAGTGGGCTCACGGTGGCTTGTCGAGGTTCTGAGGATCACGGTAAGAGGTCGATGGGAGTGTGCATTCATTAGTTTGAAGCAAAACCTGTTACACCCACTCACTCATTCACGTGGATACATCCAAAAGTCGTTCATACATAAACAATATCTAATGTTCTGAGTGCGTATAACAACAGAACTTTGTAAAATCACATTGATTTCGGCATCAGGGGTCATTGATCAAAACATAACCTGTTTTGATGAGAGACATATGACATGACAGTGACATTTGACGTTTATAGGTTTCAATTATTTTTTTTTTTTTGGATTTTATGGCCTGGATACTAAGACCTTTAAGCCATATAAATTTCAATAAAGCCAGGATACTTGTATTCGGAATTAACCTAAGATTTTATACAGGTCGAGATAGGTTTCAGAACGAAAACGTTGCTGACAGATGTGTCATTTGAAGGTTATTTGTTAATGTTTGGCTACAAAATTGTGGATTTGTTGTTTCGTGTGTTATTCATTGAAAACTTGATATGGATTTAGAAAGGGTATTTTACCACTCACTCTTGCGCGATGAATTGTCGTATGAGGTAACGATACGGGCTGAAACACCTGAGGATACAGTGGCTAAGCTTCGTAAACAACTCAAAGGATTGTGCGTAGGTATTGCTCCAGCGGAATTCGTTTGTGAAGAATTGGAATCAGGTAAGGAATTGACTACGATCCAAGATAAACTTGAGGAATTACAAAGTAAAGTAGAAAGTGCGGAGAAAACCAGAGACAGTCACAGTTTAGCTCGTGGCAGGGCTTTGTATTGTCATTTGCATCATCGTTTGCAGAGGCTAAGTTGTAGGGAATCAAAGGAATGCATGTTGCAGGAGAAGCTTAGGAACCTTATGAAAGGTTTTAGAAGTACACTCGACAAATTGTTTAGGCGGTCTGACACGGAAAAACAAGCGTCTGATACTGAGGACAACTCGGACAGTCATAGCAACTATATGGTTTTAAGTAAACATGTCTGTAAATGGAACGTCTATTTTGATGGCAAGACATGCCCATTTCAGTTTTTGGAATCAATTGCTGAGCGTGCAAAGGCGTTTAAGGTACCGGATTCCGTGTTATTCGATTCAGCTTTTGCATTCTTTAAAGGAGACGCTTTGTTGTGGCATAGAAGTGCGAAATGCCAAGTGAGTACATGGAAGGAATTAGCAGACCTACTCCTTAGGGAATTCAATGCCATAGATTACGAGGACAACTTATTAGATGTTGCTAAGAAACGTATGCAGGGTAATGATGAGCCTATTCATATGTATTTTGCTGTTATGAATGCCTTATTCTCGCGATTAACAATACCATTAACAGAACAAGAGAAGATAAAAATACTCAAAAAGAATGTCAAACCATCCATCTCCAGAGGTTTAGTTTTGGTAAAGCCAGATTCAGTAGCGGAATTAAAAGATGTTTGCCGCCTATTAGAGGCTGAGGATATAAAGTCAAACACCTACAACAATACACCAACAGATTCAAAGCAAAAACAAAAGATAGCAAGCGTGAACCAGTTGTCAGATAAAAACACACACAAACAAACAGATGGTAAACAAAGGCCACAGTCAACTAAAAATGAAGTGAAATGTTTTAAATGTGGAAAGCTAGGGTATACCAAGCAAACATGTCCAAATTGTAAATGTCCTAAGAGGAAGTTTAAATGTTATAAATGTGGGAAGCTAGGATGCACAGTAAAAACTTGTCCTGATTGTACAAAAATACCAAATGATCCAAAAAAACTAGCATCAACAGTCTGTCAACGACCACCTAAACAGGTCGATTCAGGTGAGTGGAGGTCATGGTTAGACTTTGTCTCTAACTTCCATAAATTCAATAAAGCGTTGGCAGCACTGTTTCAGCCAAATAGAGATAAAGATGTTCGGCCATATTTGAGTGTCAATCTATATGATGTGGCATTTTACGGTTTGTTAGATTCAGGGGCAGACATTTCAATAATAGGAAATGGAGCTCATGAAAAATTCATTAGCTTAGGTTATTCACTGGATACCTCAAGCGACTTAAAGGACAAGATATTGGTTGCAAATGGTTCTGAAAGTAGTCCTATTGGAATTTTAAGGTTGCCGATTACCTTAAATGGGGTAACTAAGGTCATTAAATTTTATGTCATCCCGGGAATAACATCAAATGTAATATTTGGTATAGACTTTTGGTTAGCTTTTAATTTATTACCAGAAATATTTAGTCATATAAATTATATGGAGACTCCAAAACAATTCATAATAAATAATATAAACAATAGTGGGAGCATAATAAATACAATTAAATCATTAGAAAACATGAAGCCAGAACATAAATCGATAGCAGAATTGATAGTACAACAATTTCAAGATATTTCTTTTGAGAGCAAAGGGTTAGGTAGAACTCATTTAACTCAACACGTCATCGATACAGGCGAAGCCTTACCTATTAAATGCAGACCTTATCCTATGTCACAGGAAAAGTTAAAAGAACTTCATAAGGAATTGGACAACATGTTGAAGCTCGATGTGGTAGTACCTAGTGAGAGTCCATGGAATAATCCGGTCCTTATGGTTCCAAAGCCTGACGGGTCATGGCGGTTCTGTCTTGACTATCGTAAATTAAATGCGGTCACAAAAGGGGACGCGTATGCAATACCTTATATACCTCAAATCTTAGATAGCCTCAAAAATGCAAAATACATTAGTACAGTAGATTTTAAATCTAGTTTCTGGCAAATCCCACTGCAGGAAGCCTCACAGGAGAAAACCAGCTTTACTGTTCCTGGTCGAGGACTTTTTAAATTTAAAGTCATGCCGTTTGGTCTTTGCGGAGCACCAGCTCGTCAACAAAGACTAATGGATATGTTGTTTGGACATCCATTTTGTAGTGATATCACAAAAGGACTAATATTCTGCTACGTTGATGACATTTGTGTAGTATCCGAGGACTTAGATACCCATATTCATCTTCTGAAAAGGCTCCATGAACGAATTAAAAGTGCAAATTTAACGATAAATTTTGGGAAAAGCAAATTTTTCCGAAAATCCTTGAAATTCTTAGGCTACGTAGTGGATGAGTGTGGTCTTAGGACTGATCCCGGAAAAGTGCGTGCAATATTGGATTTCCCAGTGCCAAGAACTTCTAAAGAAGTCAAGATGTTTTTAGGAACTTGTTCTTGGTACCGTAGATTCATCAGAAACTTTTCAACAATTGCAGTGCCATTAAATGCACTTACCAGTACAAAAATAAAATTTAAATGGAACCAAGAAGCTGAAAACGCTTTTAATTCATTGAAAAACACATTAATAACTGCACCAATATTAGCTTGTCCAGATTTTGAAAAACCGTTTACTGTTCACTGTGAATCTGTGATGCATCAAGTTACGGCATAGGAGGTATGCTAACCCAGAACATTGAGGGGAATGATCATCCTATTGCCTACATTAGTAGATCCCTAAGTAAAACTGAACGTAATTATAGTGCAACTGAACGTGAAGCACTAGCTGTGATATATGCAGTAGAAAAATTTGAACCATATTTGGGGAGTAGACATTTTACAGTCATTACAGATCATGCTTCACTAAAGTGGTTTAAGAATTTAGAGAATCCAACAGGTCGTCTAGCACGATGGGGATGTCGGCTGTCACAGTATCTATAATTATACTATAGAGCATAGGAAGGGTAAGGATAATGTTGTACCTGATGCTTTATCCAGGTTACTTAAGGTAGAGGCAGTTAATACACCTACTACGCCGACACCGACTGGAGACGGATGGTATGATAAGGTTTATGCCGGTGTAACGTCATGTCCGAAAAATTATCCCAACTATCGAGTAGAAAAAGGCACACTCTATAGATATAGCAAAGGGAAATACGCGCTAACACAAGAGTTTGAATGGAAGGAAGTGGTCCCCAAATTACTCCGTTCCCAGATTATATCTGAAAACCATGAACCTCCTACTTCAGGACACATGGGAGTCTTTAAAACACACCGGAAGTTAAGTCTGAGGTATTTTTGGCCAGGCATGTATCGAGACTTAGTAGATTTTGTAAAACGGTGTACTGTTTGTACAGCCTACAAACATAAAACCACTCCTACACCAGGCCTCATGGGTCAACCCAAACAATGCTGTAGACCGTTTCAAGCAGTATCAATAGATTTAGTTGGTCCTCTACCAAAATCACGTTCAGGCTACATACATTTATTAGTAGTTACATGTTGTTTCTCAAAATACACATTTTTGTTTCCATTACGTAGAGCAACTAGTGCATTAGTAGCTAAAAACTTTGAAAATTATGTTCTTCTCACTCACGGAATTCCGGAAACCGTAATTACCGATAACGGGGTTCAATTCACGGGATCAGAATTTCGTAGTCTACTAAAGAAGTATAACATACCACGAGTGCACTACGGGCCTAGATACGCTCCACAAGTTAATATGGTGGAGAGATACAACAAAACAGTTATGACAGCAGTATCGTCTTATGTCAAAGAGGATCATAGGACATGGGATCTAAATTTGAACAAAATTCAATTTGCTATAAACAGTACAGTAAACGAAACAACCGGGTTTACACCGTTTTTCTTAGTCCATGGCCGAGAACCCATTATAAATGGCACATTTTATAAAAACGCAGAAAATTGCGATTATGAAGTTACTATGCCTCGTGAGGAGTACGCAGGGGAATTAGGAGTCCTTAAGGATATATTCGAAAAGGTGCGTGCTAATATAGTTAAAGCGCATGCAACCAACGCGAAATATTACAACTTACGTAGACGTCACCTAACTTTACGTGAAGGACAGCAGGTTTGGCGTAAAACGTATGTCCAAAGTGACGCAGCTAAATACAAAGCTTCAAAATTAGCTCCTAAATACGAAAAATGCATAGTAAGGAAGGTGCTTTCACCCCTAGTTTATGAACTAGTGGGACTAGATGGGAAATCATTAGGCTCATGGCACATAAAGGATATTAAGACAAATTAATGAAATCCTTTTATCACACATTAGTTTTTCTTTCCAACAAAGACGGTAGAGGTAGCATATTAGGGGTCATCCATAAAGTACGTCACACATAAAGGGGGGAGGGGGGTGTCGACAAAGTGTGACATGGCGTGACAAGGGGTGGGTGGGGTAGTAAGTTTCGTGACATCACATTTCAAAATCTAATATACCTAGAGGTAGTAATCGCGTAATTTGAAATATTAATTATAAACTAAAAAATATATCCAACTCTATCTTTGAGACAATACGGTTTAAATTGTTTTGTTTACGATGTTTTAATTTAATAATTTTTAGATGTGAAATTGCAAAACATGTGACGTCACACTAGGGAGGGGGGTTTCAGAAATGTGAACACCTGTGACAAGGACGGGGGAGGGCTCCAAAAATCATGAAATTCGTGTGACGTGCTTTATGGATGACCCCTTAGCCGTAGTCCGTGCTTGCACGTGTTGTTGGGAGTTTCTTCCAGCAACGACGACATGGCGTATGCATACCAGTACTGTATACTGTTAATGTATTTATGTTGTTTATTACGAAGCGGATTGTGACTTCTAAAATAAGCCTACACATTAGTAACAATTCAAATGCACCTCGTTTACCAATAAATTTATGAAGCGGGTTGTGACTTCAAAAATAAGCCTACACGATGGTAACAGGTCAAATGAATTTTGTCTACTATCATTTATGAAGCGGATTGTGACTTCTAAAATAGGCCTACACAATATATTTTTACAGAAGTTTTGCTTCTGGAAAGACTTTCACGTGTCTCTGGTGAGCGATAGGGATATGATTGCCCATGTAATTATGTTTCAGCTAGCTGAACATGTTCACCAGTAGTACCGTTTATAAACAAAAGCAGAAAATTATTAGAGTTCCACTGGCGAACAGGAGGAATTCGGGGGAACTGCAAGGAGTGGCTTCCTGCGAAAGGATGCAGGTTGCTACGGATTTATGAGAGAGATATGATAGAGGAATGGATGGAGATGTATAAAAGATTACGGGGGGGTTTATGCCCGGACTGCAGGATGAAAGTCGGTTGGTAGAAGATATTTCCTGGCAAAGTCGAGTTTTTAAGGATAGCATATCACTTTAGGCAGAGTAAACATCAATAGTTACTTTAGAAAATTTTTTGGTGAAAATTGCCATTAGCTACGTTCAAGACAAGCATGTTGCCTCTTCGTATAGTTTAAACACCGAGGGCGGTGTACGGTTTTCTGCTTACGCAGAAAACCTTTCCGTGGGAAAGGGGGCATTGTCACGTAGCAAAATGTAGCAGCAGGCGACATCTCGTGGACTAGGGCTGAACTCGGGTCACATATTTTACATCGAGCCGAGAGATGGCGTTGCGCGAAAGGACGGTCGTTAAGATAATAAATAAATTTAAATAAAGAACGACCGGGTTAAAAAATATAATATAAAAGAAGGACTTAAAATAAAAATATTAAATCATGAGTCTGAAATAAAATACAAGTCGCGGAACGCACGAGTCTATGGTTCAGGAAAAGACAATTGAGAGTGGTCGGTCGGAACAGAGAGAAATTTCCAGAAGAAAAGAATGACCGAAGCGTGCGTGGTGTCGCGAGTTCTTTGGTGGACATAGCCGGTACCCAAGGCTGGCGTTTGGTGCAATAAGCCCCATGGGGCGGTGCACATGAAGTCTGGCTCATCTCTCTGTGAGTATTCATTTCTGTACCCGGAATATTTTTCTCCACGTGTCTCCGTGATTCTGTAGTACTAAATTAGGTTAAATGTTGTTCTAGATTTGGCTCTATTGGCGGGCCTAGGGTGGGAACCCGTTTTGGGAGGCGTCGCGTTGATTTATCTTTGGTGGCCTTGATTCCCATTGGATCAGGCTTGTTGGAGTGGATGTGGCTGAACCCTGATGGTACGGCACATCAAGTTCTCTTTCGACGACGACTAGACAGGTATAAGCTGTCATGATTATTTTGCCTCTGGTGTTCCCGAGATACCTATTCCCGCAGGCCGCGTTCAACCGTGCATTAATCTGACACCCGTCAGTTAGTGAAGCCAAGGGTCTTTGTACCGTAATCCAGAGGCGTTAGGCAGGAGAGCTATCGTAATTTAGAAGAGTAATCCAGTAACGTAATCTAGGAGTAATCTAGAAGTGTTAGTTAGAAGCGTGGACTCCCTGTCCTTGTTTCTGTGTTTTGATGTATCTAGTGATTGAGAGTGGGTTTCCGACAGGTTGCATTTAAGTAGGCTATTGGCTTGATATTGTGTGCATAACCTGAGATACTTTGGTAACGACTGAGCCGTGATCACAACGGTTCACCTCACGAATCCTCATCAAGCGACCCTGAGCTCGCTGAATTGTCTCATGCGGATTCCCTGCCCCACTCCGACCCGAGACGGAGTGAGTCAGGAAATCGGCTAGGTAAGTTAGGAGTTTGTTTTGTCATATATTTATGACGCAGGGTAATTATAAAAATAAATTTATAATTGTAACCAGTTATTGTTTTATTTAATGCTCCTAGCTGCCAAGTATTTGTTTACATAATTAAATTTACTGTAACTGCCGGGTAGGGTGGAGTAGACACCCCTCTTCCTTTTTATTTAAAGCGTTACACTAGTTGGGATCGTTTGGACCGAACGGACCAATGGGCGGCCCGAACGATACCAACTGATCCCAACAAGTCGCAATCATTTGACAAAAATGTGTTCGCCGATTAGGGGGCAGATCTCCGTTTCTGTGTGGGTGGGCTTCTATAGCGACGTATTTTTAGTTGCCATGTCTTTAAAAACATGGCAACTAAAAATACGTCGATTTAAATACATCAGGCGCGTAACATACTAATGCTATCAGTTGGAATCATTTCGAAGCATATTGCTAATATAATTCATTGCTCCATGCTTTTTTTTTTTAATAATTATAAACCAGTGCCTGACTGCAATCCCGCCTGATGGTAAGCAGTGATACAGTCGTTGATGGTAAAGCGCACCAGTTTATTAAGCCTATTCACTTAAAAAAACTAAGGAATAGGAAGGATGGCGGCAGTTGAGCGAGGTGATGTAATGTTAATCCCAAGACCAACACGACCAAACGATGCTGCGCTGGAGGGAGATTGATCTGGAGCCTCTCCACGACCAAACTTCCGACAAAACAACATTTGGTGCATCGTCTCCGCCACACATCGCAACACAACTGCTCAGACCCGTCCTCCGTACGGCCTCACCAGACATCATGCCGGAACACGACGAATCGCTTGGCGGCAAGACTTTGTCTGGTGGGTGGTAACTTCGACCGGCAGCCGATGTTATGGCCTACCACGGAGAACCACCATGTGTTCGAAAAGTGTGTACCTATGCTCAACAATGTAAATAACGCAATGAATGTTGTTGAACTGTCAAAATGAAACCCATCGCTACTGATAATCAAATCAAATCAAATCATTTATTTCGGAAAATATCCATAGTTAACAACAAACGAAACTTATAAACTAAAATACCTGACAAAATCAAACAAGAATCTCACACGGCAGTAATGTCTGCCGCAGCATTGCTGGATGTAAAGACAATCCAGTCGGTTGGCAATCATCGCGAGGACGGTGTTGTCGCTGCCCCGCACTCTGTGCACCAGAGACGCGCACCGCTTACGATTTGTGGCGTGAAAGTAGTCGGTACGAGCCTCTGCGAACATGCCCGAAGCGCTGCAGTGGCGGGGCAGCCTCAGCACCGCCCTAAACGCATTATTGAACTCGACGCGGAGGGCGATAGCATATAGATGATGCACGGGTATAATCAGCCCACAGGCTGCACGTGTAGAGGGACGTACTGTACTCTAAAGAGCGTTATCTTTACCTCCCTCGAACAGCGCACAAACCTACGCGCTATCATATTACCCCTAACTGACAACGCCCTCCCCTCCCGCTCAGTGTCAGATCGTCTTTCAGGTCAGCTGTACGAATGTGACCTAAGTATTTAACTTGCATCACCTTCTCAAGCGGTGCTTTATCTATTAATACAGGAGGCACACTCTTCAGCAAACTAGCACCAAACACCATGAATTTACTTTTACCTGCATTATATTTCAACCCATGGATTGAGGCATACTCTTCACGGGTCCCTAACAGTTTCCTAAGACCGCAGACCGATGCGCTCAGCAGCACCATGTTATCAGCATAGCTCAGATAATTATGATTTTTTCTCGGTGGTAGGCCATAACATCGGCTGCCGGCGGAACTTACCACCCACCAGACAAAGTCTTGCCGTCAAGCGATTGGTCGTGTTCCGGCATGATGTGTGGTGAAGCCGTACGGAGGACGGGTCTGAGCAGTTGTGTTGCGATATGTGGCGGGTACGATGCGCCAAATGTTGTTGTCTCGGGAGTTTGGTTGTGGAGTCTCCAGATCAATCTCCCTCTAGCGCAGCATCGTTTGGTCGTGTTGGTCTTGGGTTTAACATTGCATCACCTCGCTCAACTGCCGTCATCCTTCCTATTCCTAAGTTTTTTAAGTGAATAGGCTTAATAAACTAGTGCGCTTTACACTCAACGATTGCATCACTGCTTACCATCAGGCGGGATTGCAGTCAAGCACTAGTTTATAATTATAAAAAAAATAAAAAATATTAACGCATACTCCGTCTACATGGCAACCAATATGTTGACTGCTCAGTCACACTCCAATTTATAGCTATGGCTCTGACATTACACCCGCCCATCTGACGCTATTGGTCTGGTGTCTGTACCAATATTTTAATATATTCAAGAGTCTCGAGGGTAACCCAATACTCTCCAGTTTCTCCCACAGTGTGTTATATGACACCAGGTCGAAGGCTTGGAAAGATCCAGGAAGCACGAGTACACTGGAGTTTTGTGATCAGTATAATACCTGACGACATGCTTAAGACTCAAAATCGAAGTTTCAGTGGACCAATTTGGGCCGAAACCCAAACTGATTGTCATGAAATGACAGATATTCACCTAGGCGATTATTAAGCACGCCATCAAACACTTTCGCTATAACTGTTGCAAGTGAAATTGGTCTGTAGTTATTCACGTCAGCAGCATCCCGTCTTGTTCTTAACCAGAGGCACGACTACAGTTTTCATTACATCCGAAGGAAGGTAACAATGGTTCATACATAGAGAATAGAACATTGCTAGCACTCTCGATATATGGACCTGCATGTTGCATAAGCTGCCGAGTAGCTCGCCTCAACCGGAATCGCAAACCTGCAACCGTCCTTTAGACCCGTCTTCAAGCGGTTCCAATTGAACGGACTTGAAACCCAAAATAAAGCAGACTATTTCAGAATTTTTCTATACTCATTCTGCAACACCTTATTTTCTGTGAAAAAGTTAAAAATTGGGTTATAACAGGGCAATTTTCAATAAAAACAAAAGGTTTTGTAAAAGTCGTGAATTTATTTTATACTATTATTAGTTCTAATCAAGTAGTGGCGCTGAGGGCACAAAAATGTTGAACTTGTATACAAGTGATTGGCGTTCAAAAGGTCAATACAAGTTATAAAATTAGAAGAAAAAAACATGAATATAATCAAGATTTTATTTCTATGCTGCATTTGTATTATGATTACTCAATCATAAGCTTTTACACCTGCGTGTGTATGAATTTATGGTGTGTTAAATTGATCTTTTTACTAAAAGTACGTGAACATATATCACACTTATAAGTGTGTACGCATATGCAGTGTTAAACTCTCCTTTCTACTAAAATTACGTTGACAAATATCACACTGATAAGGTTTTTCAACAGTGTGTTTACGCATATGGGTTGTTAAATGACCCTTTTTACTAAAATTACGTTGACATATTTCACACTTATAAGGTTTTTCACCAGTGTGTGTACGAGTATGCTTTGTTAAATCGGTCTTGTGATTAAAATTCCGTTGACATATTTCACACCTAAACGGTTTCTCACCAGTATGTGTACGCATATGCCTTGTTAAACTCCCCTTTTCACTGAAATTACGTTGACATATTTCACACTTATAAGGTTTTTCACCAGTGTGTGTACGCGTATGCCTAGTTAAATCGTTCTTTTGACTAAAATTACGTTGACATGTTTCACACTTATACGGTTTCACACCAGTGTGTGTATGCATATGTCTTGTTAAATTGATCTCTTGACAAAAATTACGTTGACATATTTCACATTTAAACGGTTTCTCACCAGTGTGAGTACGCATATGCTTTGTTAAACTCTCCTTTCTACTAAAATTATGCTGACATATTTCACACTTAAACGGTTTCTCACCAGTGTGTGTACGCATATGCATTGTTAAATTCCCCTTTTCACTGAAATTACGTTGACATATTTTACACTTATAAGGTTTTTCACCAGTGTGTGTACGCATATGTATTGTTAAACTCCCCTTTTCACTAAAATTAAATTGACATATTTCACACTTATAAGGTTTTTCACCAGTGTGTGTACGCGTATGCCTAGTTAAATCGTTCTTTTGACTAAAATTACGTTGACATGTTTCACACTTATACGGTTTCACACCAGTGTGTGTATGCATATGTCTTGTTAAATTGATCTTTTGACAAAAATTACGTTGACGTATTTCACACTTAAACGGTTTCTCACCAGTGTGTGAACGCATATGAATAGTTAATCTTTGCCTTTGTGTATACACACGCTGACAAATATGACACTTGTACTCTTTTTTTACATTAGTAGAACTACTCCGTATACACATGTAAGGCTCTTTGAAATATTTGCCAGGCTTGGACGTCCATTTCTGAGTAGTCCGGATAACTTTCGAGTCTGATTTATCTTTTGTAGTTGGCTCGGCTGTTATTGAATGCTTTTCTTTTGTTCTTCGTGTGTCCTGTTTTGGTTCCCTCACAACGGTGGCCTCTGTAAGTAAATCTAGTAAGTACACAATGGGAGATTTGAATGGATTTTAAAAATTGTGTTTTGAATTTGTTTGCGTCTCCGACGCACTTGGTGTACGAAAGCTATCTACATCTCAATGCGGAGAGCTTGGAAAGACCATCTATTTATGGAGCGCTGGACAATATACTGCTGTCTGAACCGATGTTCTACGTGGCTATTTTAAATTCAATTTAAATATAGACGCTCTTAATTACTTGTATATGTTGTGTGTAAAATAATTATTGTTAACTGAAATAAAAATATTGAATTGAATTTAGCAACAATGGTATAAGTCTAATCTGTGCAACGATCTGGTAACATAATTCCCGTACCACAACGTTAGTTTAATCTATCCACCAATCTGGTGACAAGCACAGAGCTCACATGACCAGAGATCGAGAGGTTTGGATGGAAGAAGCAGAGGCTTTTTCCCAGTAAAGGCGACATAATGTAAGCTAATAAAAAGAACTTTAAACAGTCCTATGGATAGAACTCAAAATTACCCATTTACCCACTTACATTCTTTAGGCCTATTAACACTAGCCTCATCCTATCAGTTTAACCATTGGCTTGTCTGCTTAGCTATATAACTAACTAATACTTACTTATTGTCTCCGTGGCTCTTCTATTTTTCTTTGTTACTTCTTCGTCTTCCACTTCAAATTTACAGATAATTATAGGGACATCATCTTCTAAATCTGACTCAGAACAGTGTGGTGGTATATTTGCTACATCTAAACAACTACTGTCTATATTTTCGGGTTCAAGCTCTGTAAGCAAACAAAACAATGAAGTGTAGTATTTGTTTTATTTCACGGCACAATATGGTTGTCATTACAATGATTAAAACGTAACACTGGCAAAGTTTTGAAATAATTCAAAACATTGTCTAATCAATATAAAATCAAGTGAACAAATCATACTTCATTATATATTATTTGTTGATATCTATATTGAACAACTTTTAATCCGGACTTCTAACTTAACGTCTGCAAAATTTCAATGCAATCAGTTGCGCCTGGTTTAACCTGCGTAAGTTTCGAGCCTGTGGGAACATCAGAAAAGTGTTCCTATGTATTCATCTAGGTGATAATCTATGTGTACCAAATTACATGATCTAATTCCGTTCAGAAATATTGGTGTGAAAAAGTAACAAACACATACACTCACAAACTTCTGCCTTTATATATAAAACTATATTTCCACTTATTATTCTTATATTTATTGTTATTGAGAAACACTAATTTTTGTGTCTGTGGAGGCATGAGAAAGAGGGAGTGAAGTTCACTCATCCTCCCTTGGTGGGCCACTTGCCCAATGGTTGAAATTGGCAAGTTGTATGTATGCTAATTGCACGGTAAACTCTGATTGCGAGATGTAGCATTCGTGTGATGTACTGCTACATGTCCTTTACTTTTCCACACGCTGTCCACATCTGTGTGTATTGTCCTATGCCAGGTATGATAGAGATTTCTTATGATAATGTTACGTGGCAAACCTCTTGAAATAGTGAAGACTCGAAGTTTCTGCCCTGGTCAGAGTGTAACTCCAAAGGAATGCCAAATCGACAGAACACCTCGTGAACTAGCTTTTTGGCGACTGTATGAGCTTCTTGGTTAGGTACTGCAAAAGCTTCTGGCCATTTGCTGAAATAGTCTTGCATGACGATGATATACCTATTCCCTTCTTCAGTAACAGGGAATGGCCCAGCTATATCGACAGCAACTCTTTCCCAAGGTGCACCAACATTATACACTTTCAGCCGACCTCTGGCTCTCGTTTGCGGTCCCTTTACTGAGGAGCAAGCTACACATTTTCTACACCAGTCCTCAACGTCTTCGCGGCAATGCACCCAATAGAATCTTTTTCTCACCGTTCTCCAGGGTTTTCTTTACTCCTAGATGTCCTCCGGATACTCCGTCGTGCACCTGTCGTAGCACTGACGCGACTTTATCGCAGGGGACAATTATCTGTAAGGTGACCTCCTGACCACTGGGTGATTCCCATTTCCTCTTGAGAACTCCATTATCAATTATCAAGCTGTCCCATTGAGCCCAGTAACTTGTCGCTGTTGGGCTGAGCGCTGATATTTCACTCCAAGTAGGCCTTTGGCCATCTTCCTTTTGTGCGTCTTCCAATGATTGATTATCCCACTCTTCGTCCAAAGCGTTCACCTGGGTAATCCTTACGTTCTCTTTCTTTTCCTGTTTGGCGCAATGTCGGCAAGATTCTTCGCAAGGTCGTCTAGACAAAGCATCAGCATTATTGTGTGACTTGCCTTTTCGATGTTCAGTGACAAAGTCAAATTCTTGCAGCTGCTCTATCCACCTTGCTACTTGTCCTTCTGGGTCTTTGAATTGGAGGAGCCACTGTAAGGCAGCGTGATCGGTACGAAGTGTGAACTGCCTCCCAATCAAATATTTCTTGAAGTGTTGTAAGGTCTTAAAAACGGCTAGAAGTTCTCGGCGGGTAACACAGTAATTTCTTTCTGGCTTGGAAAGGCATTTGCTGAAATATGCGATAACGACCTGCCTATCTCCTTGTGTTTGAGAGAGAACTCCTCCAATACCAACATTGCTGGCATCCGTGTCTACCAAAAATCGACCTTCCCGACTAGGGTAGCCTAATACAGGAGCCTCACACAAGTGAGTTTTCAGTAGCGCAAATGCATGTTCGCAGTCAGAGTTCCATTCAAATTGACACTTTTCCTCTGTTAAACGATGCAACGGTTTCGCTAACTCGGAGAAGTTCTTCACAAACCGACGGTAATACGCACACAGACCCAAGAAAGAGCGTACCTCAGTTTTATTACGAGGGGTAGGCCACTTCGATACGGCTTTTATTTTTTCAGGGTCTGTTCGAATTCCTTGTGCCGAAATAATGTGTCCCAAGTATCCAACCTCTTTCTGGAATAGTGTACACTTACTAGGACTGAGTTTTAAATTCGCTTCTCGCAGTTTCTGGAACTCTTTCTCCAAATTGCGTAGGTGTTCTGCGAAGTTTCGTCCCATAATGATGATGTCATCCAAATACACCAGGCATGCATCACCAAGCAACCCCACCAAGATGCGCTCCATTAGGCGCTCAAATGTAGCTGGAGCATTGCACAGTCCAAAAGGCATGACATTGAATTGCCAGAGACCGTTTCCAGGACCAGTGGTGAAAGCGGTCATTTCTTTATCCTGCTGACAGATTTCCACTTGCCAATATATATAAAAAAAAAAAATCCACTTTTGAGGTCAACTGTGGAGAACCATTTCATGCCACTTAGCAAGTCCAAAGTGTCACGTTCTAATACTAGTTGCTGGGATTTTGCCTGGGATTCTGCTACATTTTTAATTTGTGCCTGGGTTTCTGCCTGGGATTTATCTATTTTTGCCTGGGTTTCTGCCTGGATTTTTGCCTGGGATTCTGCTACACTTTTAATTTGTGCCTGGATTTCTGCCTGGGATTTTGCCTGTGATTCTGCTACTATGCCTTTTATTTGCGCCTGGGATTCTGCTATACTCAGCTTTATTTGCGCCGTCAAGTGAGCTAGTAACACCGATAAATCGGATCCGCTGCTTCCGGGAATAGTGCTGGTACTAGGCGCACTCACATTCGTCGGTGTTACGACGGCCGCATCTTCTACGGGTGCAGGGACACCAAGCGATTCTTCCTCTTGACGCGCCAAATCCATCGCTGCTTGTCGTTGCGTGCGAACTCTTTCGTCTTCCCTTGGCGTGACCGGCATGCCGCTTCTGACACCAATTGTTACGGGCTGGGGGTACTAAAACGCCGGTTAAGGGTTACGAAGTTTATTGGCAACGAAGGTACAGGCGATTGTAGGCAATGACAAGTAGAATGTCGCTGACGTTGCACCGAAGTCTTCCCTTATGCCCACGAAGTCCGTGTTGTAAACACACAATAACGCTGCAGATGTTACTTCACGTAGTACTCGAAGTTCTCGTTGTAATTGTCGCAGTAGGTCTTCTTTAAGATCGCTTCTTAACTGTCGCTGTTTTCGTATCGCTAGTCGAGTGTAGACTGACTCTGTGCCGGCGTCACGGCGCTATATATAGGCCAGCTGATCGAACATTCCAGAATCCTCTAGACGTAATAATAATACTGCAGAACTTCGAGGTCACCGGCCAAGTAAGTACCTACGATAATTCCCGGAAACGGATTTCTAGAAATTTCGATGTCGACACTTTGTTGAGACCTGTACCATTCGATAGGCCGTCCTAAGTCTAGCAATGCGTTTTATTATTGTACCTAGAAAATGTCTAGATCTGGAGAAATAGGTCTTAAAAGTGACTCACTGCATGTCACGCGATATTGAACCTTATGCCATCGACATAAGGTCCATTCTTAACAATAATTACAAGCATTACCTCTGTACCTTATCTGTTCTGTTTTTTCTTGTCTGTTTCCATGTGTGTACATAAATGGTTGAGTAAATACAAGTTTGATAATTGTTATTTAAATAATGCGGTTAACACTATGCTGAACTAAACTAATCACTGCCACACACACAAGCACACACAGCACATAGCTATAAAACATTTGTGATCAATATAAATTCCATAGATTAAATTCTATATTGTATGCCTCTTTATTACTATTAATTATTTTGAATTTCGTTTATGTGGAATAAATTACTTTTGTTTAACATTTCTTTTAAATTTCTTAATCAAAATCAAAACTTTTATTTTTAATAAACTAATTACAAATACTTTTGAAGTGTCAAAAGTTCGGCCAGTCAGTAAAATAAAGCTAGTTGTCCTTTGCAAAGTGCGGGTTGCAATAAAGAAGAACGGCCAAAAAATCAACAGACACTCTTAAAATCATAAAATTGTCACAAAATACTTGATCACATCATTCACGCTGAATATATCCACGTGAGAACGTTGCAGGAAGACGCACAGGTGAAGTGTCCGTTAAAGAAAACATAAAAGAAATTCAGAAAACAAAATAAGTCTTGGCATCTAGGAGATGATCGGTCCCCACTGAGGGCACCTGTTCACGAACATGACATGACGCATGGATCAGCACCGGTTAACTCAACCATTTTGAAGGGAAATTAATGACTCAACACACACTCCGCCATCACCGAGACACTGTACTCTCAACCGCAAGAGACACAGAACATATGTTAAATTTGAACAGACATATGTATAGGACACATTCAAATTTTCTTAAATTTTACTGAAGGCATCTTGTCAGGTCAGGTCTGAACGGTGCGTGGCAGAAAACCTCCCCGAGTGCTCAGTGGCTGCTGGTCCTCTTGTTGTTTCCTTGAGGACGAGCAGACGCTGGGCTGGTGCACCCTGGGCGTGGACAGCAATCTCTTCGTGACTATTGTGCGGGAGGAGATTGTTGTCCACGGCGAATTTCTGCCGGAGCGGAGGAGTCGCTCCCGAGGGCTCCCTATCTGCGCTCTGCAGCTCTGCAGCAGAGCGTACGAATAGGGAGCGAGGAGGTGTTGACCGTGGTTTTCACAGCCGCGGTCTAGGGGTCACGACGCGTGATCGAGGTGGAGAAGACCGTAGGTTTCTCCTCAACCTGCGGTCTATGGGTATCCGTGGCGATGGAAGGTTTGCGGTTACGGTGCCCGGGTGGTGGGTAGGTTTAGGTTAGGTTAGGTGTAGGTTAGTTTTAGGAGGGTAGGATAGGTTAGGTGTAGGAAGTTAAGGGGAAAAAAACAAAAAAAAAAACAAATAAAAAATACAAAATAGAAAATCAAAGAGAAAATAAACAAAAAATAAAAAACCAAAAGAAAAAACACATAAAATTTCAAAAAACCAAAAATATCTTTAGTTAGTTACTTAGTTTTAGATACCGAACAGCGGGCGGTATATCCGGCACCGGAGGCATCTGCAGGCCTCGGGAGGACTAATGCCCTCCCAAAAAGAGCAGCCGCATCGCCTTGGGGAAGCGATGTGCGTAACACCCATTATCGTAAATGGAAATGTCAGAGATATCGAATTGTGTTTTGTCTTGCGATCCGGCTGACGCCCGGCGTTCGCAGGTATCCGGGCCTGCGAATGTTAAATTGGTGACCGAAGAACGCGCAGGGGTAGGCGACCAGGCCCCTGCTGTCGTTAATGCTACTGGCAGCGAATTCGATGTAGTCGATGTGGACGAAGGGCCGCGTGAGCCGTCTTCCGCTAGGAAGCGACCACGCGACTCTGCTCAGAAAGGAGGTGGGTTGGCGGAGCTGACCTCTGAAGAAGAAGGCCTGCCGGCCCCGAAGGTGCCGAACGCGAGGAGAGGTCGGCAAAACTTCAGAGGAGTGACTGCTTCGCGGCCGCGGAGGAACGCACAGAGTAGGTTCGTGCGTACCCCGGCGGCCAGCGAAGCAGAAAGTGACATGGGGGTCACGTCGGAGGACCCTGGTGGCGAGAGTGGCGCCTCACTAGGGAGCTCAAAGGCGGAGCTCAACGCCGCCAGGAGGGAGCAGCGCAAAGCCGTCGCGGCCGACGAAGTGTCGGAAATGGCCCGACGCGCTCGAGAGCGACGCGCTGTTCTATCGGCGGAAGGGGGGCAACCGTCGGCGATGGAACTTAGTCGGCTGGCCTTGGACGGAGTGGACCTGGTGCTTAAGGTTGCCACAAAATCTGGCAACCTGAAGAGCACCTTCATTCGCGGTCTCAAGGAGGCTGCCGCGGACATCAAGGAGGCGGTTGGCACCCTCCTCAACACGACGGCCTCAGACGAGGTCGTGAAATTGCAGGAGGAGAACAACCGCCTCCGGAATGACCTAGAGGACCTCCGGCGACAAGTCGCTGCGCTGAGCGAGCAGCAGCAGCGACACACGCCCACCGATGCCGCTTCCGAAGTGGCCCCGGCTCCCGCACCAAGACCGGCACGTACGGGGGATGAGCTGAGCGCATCGTGCCTTGAGCGCATCGTCCGTATGTGCATGCTCCAGTGCGGGAGTATGGTCAAAGCCCAATTGGAGGCGCTTTCCCGGCGCCTCCCTGAGGAAAACCTCCGCCCGCCCCTAGCAGCCGACAAACGGCGAAAGGCTGGGGTGACGCCGAAAACTGCGCATCAGCGAGCTCCAGAGAGCGAACAGCCCGCGACTGCCGGGTCTAAGGGTGAGACCTGGGCGACAGTCGTGGGTCGCAAGAAGGCCGGCAAAGCCGCTAAGGCCGCCAAGGCGGCCTCAGCAGCATCAGCGCGCGCCTCCGGTCAAATCGCAAAGGCGGCTCCGGAGGCTGCGCGGCGGACTGGCAAAGGCAGTCGCAAAGGCGGTCGCAAGGGACCAGCTGTGCGTGCGCCGCGTTCCGAGGCCGTAACGTTAACGCTTCAGCGTGGCGCTACGGAACGCGGCGTGACGTACGGCTCGGTCCTTGCTGAGGCCAAGGCCAAAATCAAGTTGTCGGATCTTGGCCTTCAGTCCGTCACCATCAAACATGCTGTCACGGGTGCGACGCTGTTTGAGGTGGCTGGTGCTGCGAGCGGCAATGCCGAGAAGGCGGACACTCTGGCCGCCAAGCTGAGGGAGGTCCTCAACCCTGAGGACGTCCGGATCTCCAGACCAGTGAAAACCGCAGAGGTGCGGATTGCTGGTCTGGACGAGTCCGTGACTCCTGAAGAGGTAGTGGCGGCCGTTGCCCGAAGCGGAGAGTGTCCGCCGGACAAGGTGCGGGCCGGCGATATTCGCACCGACGCCACCGGACTCGGCGCTGTCTGGGTTCGGTGCCCTGTGGCGTCGGCGAATAAAATCGCCACAAGTGGCAGATTGTTGGTAGGCTGGGTTGCAGCGAGGGTTAAACTCCTGCAGCCCCGGGCTTTGCGGTGCTTCCGGTGCTTGGAGAAGGGGCACGTCCGGGCCAAGTGCGCCGCTGAGGTTGACCGTAGCGATCTTTGCTATCGCTGCGGTCAGCCCGGTCACAAGGCGGCCCAGTGTTCCGCTGCGCTCAACTGCAGCTTGTGTTCGGCTGCAGGGAAGCCGGCGGGACACAGAGTGGGCGGAGGGGCCTGTGGCACGCCTTCCAGCAAGAAGGCCACAAAGAAAAAGAAGAGGAGCTCTAAGCCTGCCGGGGAAATCTCGCCTCCCCCGCAGGCTAACAGCTCCGCGGCCGACTCCCGGCCCAGGACCGTTGCTGAGGGAATGGAGTGTCAATAATGGCACAACTCCGTTTCCTCCAGGGCAACATCAATCACTGCGCCAGAGCTCAGGATCTTTTATTCCAGAGCATGGCGCGGTGGTCGATTCAAGTAGCTGTGGTCGCTGAGCCGTATTTCATCCCCGCCCGTGACGACTGGCTGGGATGCGTTGACGGTTCGGTGGCCATTATTGGCGGGACTCTGATCGACCCGTCTCGGGGCCGCGGTTGGGTAGCTGCGGTCTCGGGCGGCATCGTCATCGTGGGGGCGTATTTCTCCCCCAACAAGAGTCTCGCCGACTTCGAGGAGTTCCTTGTCGAGTTGGGCGCCGTCGTAGGCCGCTATCACCCTCGTCCCGTTCTGGTGCTCGGGGATCTCAACGCCAAGTCATCGGCGTGGGGATCTCCGGTCACTGACCCTCGGGGCGAGGTGTTAGCGGAGTGGGTAGTGACGACCGGTCTGGTCGTCCTGAATCGGGGCTCGGTATACACGTGCGTGCGGCAGCGGGGCGGGTCAATAGTAGACGTCACTTTCGCTAGCCCCTCTGTCGCCAGCCGTGTCCATGACTGGCGTGTCGCCGTGGAGGTGGAGACGCTGTCGGACCATCGGTATATCCGGTTCGACGTCTCCACCCAGACCGCGAGCGGCCGCCATCCAGGAGCCCCGATTAAGCGACGGCCCGCGCTGGGCGCTTAAGCGCCTCGACAGGGAACTTCTCGAGGAAGCTGCCATAGTCCAGTCCTGGATTTGGGAGTCGGCGACGGACGGCCCCGTCGACGTCGAAGCGGAGGCGCTGCGGTTTCGCGGGGCGATGACGCAGATCTGCGACGCGTCCATGCCCCGCGTCCGCCAACAGTCCGCAAGGCGCAACGTGTACTGGTGGAACGACGACATTGCGCGGTTGCGCGTCGAGTGCGTCGCGGCTCGCCGCCAGTACACGCGCTACCGGAGACGACGTCGACGGGATCCCGTCGAGGAAGCCGCGCGGTATGGGGTGTACCGCGCGGCCCAGGAGACTCTGTGGCTGGCCATTGGCGACTCTAAGTCGCGGGCCAGGGAAGAGCTGTTGGGGTCCCTAGATCGGGACCCGTGGGGGCGCCCCTACCGTTGGGTACGGGGCAAGTTGCGTCCCTGGGCGCCCCCACTGGTGCAAAGTATGCAACCCCAGCTGCTGGAGGCGGTAGTATTTACCCTCTTCCCTGAGCGGGCGGGACATGTTCCCCCGGCAATGGTTTCACCCTCAGCCACAGACTCTCCAGAAGGAGGGCACCGATGTCCCCGAGGTGACGCAAGCAGAGACGGGAGCGGCCGTGTCGCGGCTCCGGGCCAAGAATAAAGCGCCCGGACCTGACGGAGTTCCTGGCCGAGCTCTCGTCCTGGCTCTGAAGGAGCTTGAGCCCCAGCTGAGGGGGCTCTTCACGGCATGCTTCGAGCAGGGTCAGTTTCCCAGTGTGTGGAAGGAGGGGAAGCTGGTCCTGCTTAGGAAGGAGGGGCGCCCTGCGGACTCACCGTCCGCGTATCGGCCCATATTGCTGCTCGACGAGGCGGGCAAACTTTTTGAGCGTATTATCGCAGATCGCCTCGTCGGCCACTTGTGCGGAGAGGGGCCGAACCTGAACGACAACCAGTTCGGTTTTCGTCGTGGGCGCTCCACCATAGACGCCATCATGCGCGTGAGAGCCCTGGCGGAGGATACGGTGTCCCGGGGTGGGGTGGTGTTGGCGGTGTCTTTAGACATTTCCAACGCCTTCAACACCCTACCCTGGAGCTGTATTAGGGAGGCCCTGAAATACCATCGGGTGCCTCCCTACCTCCGCCGCATAGTAGGGGCTTATCTGGAGGATAGATGCGTCATCTATCGGGGACGTGACGGTGCCGGTCGGCACCAAATGTCGTGCGGTGTTCCACAGGGATCGGTCTTGGGACCGCTCCTGTGGAACATCGGCTACGACTGGGTGCTGAGAGGCGAGCTCCCGTCGGGCGCCGACTTGACGTGTTATGCGGACGACACGCTTGTCACTGCCCGGGGGAGCTCGCACAGGGAAGGCGACGTTGGTAGCCACGGCTGCGGTATCACAGGTGGTGAACCGCATCCGGCGCCTGGGCCTGGAGGTGGCCCTTGACAAGTCGGAGGCCATGGTTTTCCATGGCCCCCGGCGTGCGCCGGCGCCGGGATCGCATATCGTGGTCAGTGGGGCCCGGATAGCTGTCGAGTCCACCATGAAGTATCTGGGATTGGTGCTCGACAGCCGATGGGAATTCGGGCCCCACTTCCGGCGACTGGCGCCCAAGCTGATGGGTGCAGCAGGCGCACTATCAACGTTGCTTCCCAACATGGGGGGCCCGAGCGCCGCCTGTAGGCGGTTATACGTGGGAATCGTGCGGTCCATGGCCCTGTATGGGGCCCCTGTGTGGGCGATGGACTTGACAGCCGGAACACTCGCCATTCTGCGCAAGCCGCAGAGGGCGATGACCGTTAGGGTCGTCCGCGGGTACCGCACGATTTCCTACGAGGCGGCTTGCGTCCTGGCCGGATCCCCGCCCTGGGACCTAGAGGCGGAAGTACTCGCGTCATTGTACCGATGGCGCGAGGAAGAGCGGAAACGGGGCTCCAGTCCGGTGCAGCGGCAGATCGAGCTGCACCGAGAGGAGCTCCGTCAGGTCCTGGTGGCGGACTGGCGGCAGAGGCTTATGCGCCCTACCGCCGGCCTCGTTACCGTCGAGGCGATCCGGCCAGTACTCGACGACTGGCTCGGGAGAAGGCACAGCTCCCTGTCGTTCAGGGTGACGCAGGTGCTGTCGGGGCACGGCTGCTTCGGCAAGTACCTGTGTCGCCTAGGCAGGGAGCCGGACGCTCGGTGCCACCACTGCGTCCAATGCGGGGAGGAAACGGCGCAGCACACGCTCTCCGAGTGTGTAGCTTGGGAGGAACAGCGCCGTGTCCTCACAAATGAAGTAGGAGGCGACCTGACGCTGCCGGCAGTAGTGCGGAGGATGGTCGGTAGCGCAGAGTCGTGGGATGCAGTGGTGTCCTTCTGCGAGGACGTGATGTCGCAGAAGGAAGCTGCGGAACGGGAGAGGGAGATCTCAACTCCCTTCCCGAGCCGCAGAAGACGCACCGGGTGCCGAAGAAGGGCGGATAACGCCCTCTTCCGCCCCCCATGAATGGATCCAGGGGCGAGGGACATGGGGAAGTCCCCGCCCCCTATGGACCCCGAGGCGGAGGCGCGCGCGAGTGTCGACGCACGCCCCTGAGGCGATGCACGGGGTAGTTTAACACCCCACTACCCCGTGCAGGAGACGGGGCCCAGACAGACCGGGCCAGCAGGAGGGTGTGGGGCCGTGGAAGAATTTAGACTCCCGCGGCCTCACGCGTTTGCTCGTGATAGAAGAGACACCGGGGTGGTTTTAGTCAGTAAAAGTCTGACAGACCCCGTCGCCCAACTCAGGGCGGCGGACATCCTATGAGGATTTCCACCCGAAAAAAAAAAAAAAAAAAAGGCTATGTATCTATGCTATGTCTATTTTTTTCATAAGTAGCGTCGCTTCTTCCAATTCGACACTGTTGGTGCAGTGGCTGAACGATCTACGACTACTGCTTGGCTGCGTGTCGCGAATTCAATTCTCGCACGGAACAAATATTTGTATGGTTTACAGGTAGTTGTTCCGACCCTGATTAAATGCCTGATTAATTGCGGTTTAAATGTTTGTAAACGAATCAATAAATCACTGAATCCAGTGTCACCTGGCCACTTTGGATTCAGTGGAGAGACGTGCAAAGAGGCTGATTGGTGACCCTGATCTAACTCGAGTTGGTCTCCAAAGCCTAGAGCACAGGCGTAGAGTAGCCAGCCTTTCGGTGTTCTATAGGATGCATTTCGAGGAGTGTGCGATGGAATTGCATGATTTAATTCCCCCATCTCCGTTCCACCAGCGGACGACCCGTCGTACGGCTGGTTTCCACCCTTACGTTGTTAACACCACTACGATCCGGACGAAGCGTTTCGCCTCCTCCTTTATACCGCGTACATCGAGGGACCGGAACAATTTGCCAGCGGCGGTGTTTCCGTCGGACTACAATTTGAGTGTCTTCAAGGCGGCCTAGAGTGAATAGGCTCTTAATAAACTAGTGCCGCTTTACCATCAACGATTGCGTCACTGCTTACCCATCAGGCAGGATTGCGGTCAAGCGCTGGTTTATATGAAAAAGCTTATTACCCACGATACAGGAGAAATTTCTAGCGTGCGTGGGACAACGTTTTTTAAAAAATAAAACGAAAATACTTATTAACTTAAAAATATTTCAACGATTCTGACAGTAATCAAAGTATGAGTCGTATTTGAGTACGGTAAGTCTTTATTTTGATATTTAGTGCTTCCGCAATTTCTAAGCCTCACGGTCAATTTGCTTTGCAAAATCTCTCCGCATACAAATCTAATATCAAAACGTAATTCAAGTGTAAGAAAGCGCGTCAGTCAAGCGCATACGGTGTATGTAAACACAATCGGTGGAGGTTGACAGGCTGTGTACCCGTGGGCAGTGGGCTGACTACTAAATTGACCCTCTGTCGCCGCGTCAGCGCGTCAACGCCACATTTCCGTGACGTTAGCATAAAGAGAGAAACATGGTCAGTGACAGTTGTGCAGAGATGGAAAGCCTTTCAGTTGTTCATCTTTTTCGTCGTTTTTAAGATTTCTTTCGTTATTATTATGGACTTAAAAGATATTTAGGTATGTTCAATGGGTATATTTTCCAATTATTTTTATCAAATTATCTTTCATAAGTCCCACAAGAATGTTTGTATCGGTTAGAAATGCCAAAAGAAGTAAATAATTTGAGTAGAGTTTCAGCTTCGATTTTTCTTTCAAATTAATTTGCTCAAAACAAATTGTGAAAGTGTTTTCATCACAGGCCCTCCTCCTGTTTAAAAAACTTTACAGTTTTTAAATACTTAGTTATGACTATGCTACAGATAGGTAATCATACCGCCTACTGATATAAATGGCTTTCAGTAAAATCTCTTTACTTATAAATAACATAAAAATGTCGTAAATTTCATTTCACCGTACAATTAAATCAACTTTCCATAGGGGATCTTATCTGTTAGTAATTACACACAGCGAACACTTGTCAATTACTGTAAAAAAGAGAGAATGTTTATTAACTTTATTTTATTTGTAAAGTTCTTGGTTCACTACGTTGGTTTTTATATAGCAAGGCGTAAGTCCGAGTTACTGTAACCACGGCTAATGCACTTCTTGTTACAAGCAAAAACATGCCGCTCTGTGCGAAGGGAATTGACCCAATAGACGAACTATCAATAGGTGACGCACTACCATAGAGTTATAGATTAGTGACATATAAAATCTAATAGATTTTTTGAAGTATCTATTTTTTTTTTTAATAAATTATAGACTAGCGCTTGACCGCAATCTCGCCTGATAGTAAGCAATGATGCGATCGTTGATGGTAAGGCGCGCTAGTTTATCAAGAGCATATTCACTCTAGCCTTGAAGACACAATTTACGTTTGTTTTTGTATTCATTTGTATAGTTTGTTAATAATGAACGATTCCTATAATTTTAATTCATACCTACCATTATTATTGCCTAAAATGAAGACACTTGTAACTTTAACCAATAAAAACAAAAATCCCTCATAGCTTTGCATAAAACCGCTCTCATAAGAATTGCAAGTAAAATCCTCTTAAGAATATATTTATTAGCAAAGTTTGACACTAAAAAATTGCGTTATGACGGACAAACAATCTATTCATTTTTTATTAGTAGAATCCATGGAGCCAATATAGAGGTAGAATCAGATAATTATTAGTCATTTAATTTAGTACTAAGTGTAAACAGTAATGTAGTGTAGTGTTTAAGTAAAAAAAACATAGTAAAATTAAAACTACACCGTCACCACATACCTACTCGTAAATGCAAAGAATATTAACAATATGAACACTCTTCAGTACATCCTGAAAAAAGACATAGTAAAATTAAAACTACATCGTCACCACATACCTACTCGTAATTGCAAAGAATATTAACAATATGAACACTCTTCAGTACGTCCTGAAAAATCATAGTAAAATTAAAACTACATCGTCACCACATACCTACTCGTAATTGCAAAGAATATTAACAATATGAACACTCTTCAGTACATCCTGAAAAAAACATAGTAAAATTAAAAATACATCGTCACCACATACCTACTCGTAATTGCAAAGAATATTAACAATATGAACACTCTTCAGTACATCCTGAAAAAAACATAGTACAATTAACACTACATCGTCACCACATACCTACTCGTAATTGCAAAGAATATTAACAATATGAACACTCTTCAGTACATCCTGAAAAAAACATAGTAAAATGAAAACTACATCGTCACCACCACTCACCAAAGAATATTAACAATATACTCTTCAGTACATCCTGAAAAAAAATAATAAAATTAAAAATACATCGTCACCACATACCTACTCGTATGCAAAGAATATTAACAATATGAACACTCTTCAGTACATCCTGAAAAAAACATAGTAAAATTAAAATACATCGTCACCACATACCTACTCGTAATTGCAAAAGAATATTAACAATATGAACACTCTTCAGTACATCCTGAAAAAACATAGTAAAATTAAAAATACATCGTCACCACATACCTACTCGTAATTGCAAAGAATATTAACAATATGAACACTCTTCAGTACATCCTGAAAAAAACATAGTAAAATTAAAACTACATCGTCACCACATACCTACTCGTAATTGCAAAGAATATTAACAATATGAACACTCTTCAGTACATCCTGAAAAAAACATAGTAAAATTAAAACTACATCGTCACCACATACCTACTCGTAATTGCAAAGAATATTAACAATATGAACACTCTTCAGTACATCCTGAAAAAAAAATAATAAAATTAAAAATACATCGTCACCACATACCTACTCGTAATTGCAAAGAATATTAACAATATGAACACTCTTCAGTACATCCTGAAAAAAACATAGTAAAATTAAAACTACATCGTCACCACATACCTACTCGTAATTGCAAAGAATATTAACAATATGAACACTCTTCAGTACATCCTGAAAAAAACATAGTAAAATTAAAAATACATCGTCACCACATACCTACTCGTAATTGCAAAGAATATTAACAATATGAACACTCTTCAGTACATCCTGAAAAAAACATAGTAAAATTAAAACTACATCGTCACCACATACCTACTCGTAATTGCAAAGAATATTAACAATATGAACACTCTTCAGTACATCCTGAAAAAAACATAGTAAAATTAAAACTACATCGTCACCACATACCTACTCGTAATTGCAAAGAATATTAACAATATGAACACTCTTCAGTACATCCTGAAAAAAACAATAGTAAAATTAAAAATACATCGTCACCACATACCTACTCGTAATTGCAAAGAATATTAACAATATGAACACTCTTCAGTACATCCTGAAAAAAACATAGTAAAATTAAAAATACATCGTCACCACATACCTACTCGTAATTGCAAAGAATATTAACAATATGAACACTCTTCAGTACATCCTGAAAAAAGAAATAATAGACGGGGATCCTTTGAAAGCAAACAACAAAACATTAGATCAATAAATCTGTGATTATTTGTGTTGGTAAGTACCTAAGTAATAGTCAACTAAACCTTTATGGTCATATCTAATTCACGGTTAGCCAGTAAAGAAGGAAAAAATAATCAACAACTACCTACAGCGATGTAAAGTGTGATAGATGATGCATTAGTATTGGTCTTGGCTTGGAACGTAGCAGAAACGTAATAAAATGATGGACTTGAGTCAAATCTATCTTACATTTTCTAAAGAGTTAAGCAGAACCAACTTTTGAAGCAAATGCCAACAAACGGAAATTCAATTTTTGGATTACTACTGAGAAATTCCTGAAAGTAAGTACCTACCTATCTAGTACATTTTGCCCGACAGGGGACAATAACCTTGGACTCACAAAGATAAAAACAAAGAACCCCTCACTCTCCACAGTAACGTTTGCGACCATTAGACCAATCAGGCAGTCATAGTAGGCACCTAACTACTTGTATAAAAAAAAAATCACGAGCTGCTTTTGATTATTCTCCTAGAGCTTTTCTTTCCCGCGCTCAGAGCGGGCGTCCCCTATCCGCAAGATTAATTAGATTCATGAATGTCAACTAAGTGAGGCAAAATCTACGATAAATTCTGTGCATTGTGATAAGTACCTGGTTTGTAAAGTTAAGTTGTGTATAAGAGGAGAAAAGGGGATCTATACAACAAAATAATATACATATGATGATTGTACCTACTTATCCCATAAAAGTGTACCTTTTCCTACAAACCTACATTGATCAAGCTTTACTTACTATTTTCGATTACCTACCCATGGTGTTTAGATGAGAAGTGGAGCGTAATTTTTTGCGGTTTAGTTGGTCAATCACTGAACAATTCGAAGAAAAAATTAAAAAATCCGTTCCGTGTGTTGCACCGCGTCTGTCTCTGATTGGAAACTGTCCATCTGTTTGTTTACTTCAGTATTACCAAGATAACAACCGGAACAAACTGTTACTGACCGCTTTCATTGAAATGGTTCAAGTTATTGATCTAAATTCTAAATGCTTGCCATCCTATGGGCAAAGTTATCATAATTCACAAAGCAACACGTTTTGTTTTGTTCAAAGATCTCATCTAATATACCTAATAGATACTTACTTCTTATTGGCTGTAGGAAAGGTGAATTAAAAAATTATCTGTGCTGATCTTCAACTTTGATTGACTTTCTATAGCGGTTTAATTTTATATCGTATCGATAGTCCCAGTGCCCACTGGGCCACCGGGCCTTGCTCGGTTAAATATAAAGCTATTTAGTTATCTTATCTGGCATTCATCTCCAGCCGCCAGAGTCATCCGCGGAGATAGCGACCCAAACATAACATCGATGACCCGATACCGCCGCAACACCGAAATGCCACTCAAACATTAAGCAGGTACGATTTCTCCACGCGAATATCACGGTAATAAACGCGTCACAGCGCTCGGCAGAGTCCAATTCTCCCAATAATCCGACGCCAATCATCTATATAGATCACGAGATTGTTCGCGGCGGTTCGGTGATCTTGTCGTGAGAACGATAAGACACAGGCAAGCAGGTGGTTCCCTCCCCGGCATGGCTAACTGTTCCACCATCATCAACGGAGCGAGCCGAACGCGGCACCTCGCAGTCCCGAGACACCGGCGCACCACGCGCTACACTCCGCACCACCAGCGCTTCCGAATTGATTGCAACTTACGCGGGAAAGCTACCGGCGACGACGCTTGTGTTGCGCTTTCGGACTTACGCAGTGGCAGTGAAGATAAACTACAATATTGATATATAAATATAATAGTGATTTATTTGTTTAATCGGATAGTTAATCCGAATAGTTGGGCTTTTTTGTATTTGTACGAGTAAGGTAATCGGGGCAGATAGCATTAACGGTTGGCTCCGCGCTCGAGTGTGGCAGACCGCAGCATGACGAGCGCCGGCGACTGCGCTCTCGTGCTCCTCCTACTGGTATGTTAAAGAGCCTTAACCACTATTGATTATAATTATCCGATCCACAAAATTCATATTTTCTTTACATTTCCAATTGAAAATGAATCAGGAATAAATTCACAGTAAACGAACTCCGCACAGAGAAACAGCAAGTTGAAATGGACCTAACAAATTCATATAAATTACGTTACTTCCATGTTGTTTCCATTTAGCTATAGATCGTTAGTGTTTCTCGCTGGCAGTGTACTAAAATCTGAATGTTTCGTCCCCATTCTAGACTATTGAAGCCACGCTTATATTTGAATCCGGTTTGCTTGTACGAGAGTATAATCATAAATAGTGTGTTTGAAATAAGCTCTAAGCTATCTCTCGAACTGAACACTGCCAAACTGACCCACATTGCGATAGTTTACTTTGTCGCGCTAACTTACGCTGCAAAGTTGCTAGCTCAATTTAAAAGTTTTTTGAAAGTAGTAACAAAAAAAAAAAAACATTTTCATTGTTTCACAAGTGAAGTAGGTACATACTATTATTTCACGCATTTTTGACCACCAAGCATGCTATTCCAAGCTTTTATGATACATATGTGTTTTATTACAGAGACGAAAATCTCCCTTCCTGTATGTCACAATGAAGGAGATTTCCGTCTTGTTAATAACTACTGCAAACTACTTACATATACATATACAACGGTAGTATTTACTTAGATTGCATGCAGCCACATTTGTTTTTAATAATTTAGTACAACCTACAAGACGCATTTATGTGCGATCTATATGAAATAGCCGCTGTCTACGATTCAAAAGAAGCTTAGATACTGTTTCTTCTTCTCAGCCTACAGAGGTCCACTGCTGGACAAAGGCCTCCCCCGAGGGACGATACTGCCATAATCCCCAGGCGGGATTCTTGGCAGGCGGGTTGGGGATCAGGTAGTGTGTACACGGACAGAATGACCTCTTACAAACTAATTATTTATTATGCGAATAGTTATCAATGGGACGACCCGTATATCCTATAAATCAAAGTCGATAAAATAAGAGAAAGAAAGCGGTAAGGACAGTTGCTTTAATCTATTCAAAGGCAACTCCACAAGCTCGTCTTTTCTTTACATTGACTACATGACACCTCCTTTTCAGCTGAGTATCATTACTTACTTGGCTTGTAAACCTTTCATCTCAAGATTTTCAATTATAGCCAGGTAGCTTTGATAATTGAATATCTTGAGATTGATGGATAATCCATAAAAATCATTGGGTTAATAACTAATAGGTGATTTAAGCCAATGGTTTTTGTAGATTAATCATACCTATATACTCATACGAGGTATTTAGATTTTTTGACCATCCCTTTACGCTAATTGAAATAAATATGTCATACTTAACTACAGTTGGCTAATTAAGTTCCACTTCAGTCACAACTTAATTTCTGATAAGCTATTCGCTGCAAATTGACTCGGTATGAATTTCAGATAAAATACAACATCAAGTCCACTTAAAGAAGTTGTACATAAATTTCGATATTCACGGGTAGTAACTTTCACATAAGCGATACAGAAATTGAGACCCTGTTCTCAGAGTATTGCACACGCTCTACTTTTTTTCTAATTTAGCTGTGTAACAATTTCCTTACAATGTTATTCACACCGTATCATAAGTCTCTATACCATAGCCTAGCTCCATAAAGAATAGAGGTAAACAAACCAATTTTTTGTTATCACAACTCACGTTTTACAAATCTCCTGATATTTACATGATTATCGACTTTTAAATGCTAACTATTTATTAATAATTCCTATTGCAGCATATTTCAATAGAATTACTAAAATAACATGCATAATAACTTGTTATTTCAAAAACCATTAAAAAATCGACATTAATCGTTAACCCTACAAAAAAATGAAAGATGGATGAAATCCAGGCTAAATACATTTTATGGAATTCAACCAATGAATAAAGTTGAGCCATTTGTCAATACAATTTTGCGTATTTTAATTACTTTCAAATCAACTACATAACACATGCATTGTAATGCATGTGCATTCAAGTATGGACTAATTATAATTATACAGTATGTTAAATAACAGAGGGCGTTCCCTTAAACTCGTTAATATATATCATTAATAGATTAAAATAAAATTATCAGCATAGAAAAATAAGCATAAAAAAATCCGAATAAAAAAAATTCTAATTGGAAATAAATTTGAAACCTTCTGTTTTAAATCAAAATAGTAGTCGTCATGTATAAATAAATTGCGACGTTGCCATCTTTCATGTTCGCGTGTACAGTGTGTTTCTTTTACATGTCAATTTAAAATTTTTATTGAATATTTTCATATTGGAAAAAAATTTAAAACAGTTTGTTTTCGAATGGAAATATTTTTTTTAGCATGTATGTATGCTATACTATTTCGGGTTAACGGGAACGCCCTCTGTTAGTTAACACCTGTATGTATCAAAAAATTTAACCTATTAGGGAATTAGCTTACATGTGTGTCATAATTCATTCAAATCGGTTAAGCGTTCTATGCAAATGATAAATATCTAAACATAAATAAACTGTTTAGATTAGTAGGAAGTAGGATTATTGCTTTCATGAAAATCATCTATATAGAAAAGGTTGTTAACATCTGTCTTTTAGGCGTAAACTATTCGTTGCCTAGCAACGGTTTGTTTATCTCTATTCTTTATCGAATTTGGCTCAACTATAGGTCTGCTAGATGTTCGTTTATATATAAGAAATTAATGTACTAATTAATTACCTACAACCTGTTTGTTTTATCACTATATTTGCTTGATGTAACTTTCTGTTTATATAGCTGGTTGTTAAATGCCGGTTTACAGCTTTAGTCATCCTAGATTGAATCGGTTTCATCTTTCTTCATGCCACTGCTTTGTCCATCAGCCTTTCGGCACACTTGGTTCAGATAGGTACTTCAAATTTCTAATACTACGACTAACGATTCCTGGTTTGATTTCTTTGCCTTTTTATTATACCTAAGCCACCAAAGACTTAATTAACTCTAGTGAAGGAAACGATCACTGGTCCGATAATTAATTAAGTAATGGCGATTTAAAAAGAACAGTGTTTGGGCTAAACCCGACAAAAGCGTTGTTAATTTCTAATCGTATAGAATTTATATGAATGATCGTAAATCACACATAATTATTTATTCGTTAATTGCCCGTGGTCCATAGTTTCATCCTCCATACCTACTTACTACGTCACTCAGAAAGTATTGCGACAAAAAGTTTTTATGTATGAGAAACTGGCCAGTTACCTATAGTTTATTTAAAACTACCTTTCCGCCCGCGGCTTCGCCCGCGTGGAGTTTGGTTATATCGTGCTTTTTTGATTTCCCTCGGGACTAAAAATGGTTATGCTGGGTTATCCCTAAGAGATAGACATATACCATCGCGGACTTTTTTGTTGAACTTTTTAAGGTGAACAATACTGTAGTACATTATTTTGGTCTATCTCGTAGGGTTCAGCCAGCGTTTGCAATATAAGCGCAAAAAAACGTGCTTATTTACGACATCACATTAGAAACCTTTAAATTTATCAGTGTTTCTCTACTATATTATGCATTTATTATACATACAAACCTTCCTTAAGAATCACTCTATCTATTAAAAAAAACCACGTCAAAATCCGTTGCGTAGTTTTAAAGATCTAAGCATACATACGGACATACAGCGAAAGCGACTTTGTTTTATACTATGTATTGATGTATGATTATGTTTAAATAATAATAGGTAGGTTTTAAATTCAAAACATGCCTTCACATTTTTTGAGAGCTAATTAAAATTATCGTGTCTCTTTGAAAAATGGATTTGAGATGTCGAGACCATTTTCGCGCTATGATTTTTTAAGATTTCAAATCTCACCTGAATTCAGTCGAATCGTAAGATAGACTTCAAATGACATTTATGGATGAAGGCCCTTCTAAGACAAGCGTGTCACATCACACACATCATCAACCTTTTTATCGTCCCATTGCTGGGCACAGGTCTCCTCTCACACAGAGAAGGATTGAGCGTAATCACCAAGCTTACTCAATGCGGGTTGGCGATTTCAGACTTAAAGTCTAGGTTTCCTCAATATGTTTTCTTTCACCTTATAATCAGTCATTGGTATCAAAGAAAGAAAGAAGAGAAAAGAGGCAAGTACCAATGTAACTTAGAAAAGTTACACTCATACTTGAGAGGCTGGTGTTTTAACCACTAGGCCACCACGACTTACAAGCGTGTATCGGTGGTGTAATGAATTTAAGCGCGGTCGACTAACTTTGGGGGATGAAAAAATAAGTGGTCGGTCTTTGACAGGCTTGACGGCTGTTACAGAAGAAGACGTGCTAGCAGTGAAAAGTTTGATCCAAGACAATAGACGTTGATACATACCAAAAATTCAGCATAAACTGCAGATTAGATCAGGAAGCCTTCACGAGATTCTACACGTGTATCTTCGGTTGCGGAGGATAGTTTCATGCTGGGTGCCGCACAATCTCACCGATGCTCAGAAGCAGGCACGGGTGGAATGGCGCCATGATATGATAGACAAATTTGAAGCAGGCTGGTACGGCGTGTTTACGACATTGTTACAGGTGATGAATCTTGGATTTATCAATTCGATCCAGAAACGAAGCGTCAGTCTACGGTTTCGGTGTTTCAAAACGAATCAACACCTACCAAAGTGAAGCGATCTAGAAGCGAGAGTAAGATTTTGATCGCGAGCTTTTTCAGTTTGACTGGCTACTTAGTGTCTATTTCTTTACGAAACCAAAGAAGCATTAACGCTCAATGGTATACTACCAAATGCTTGACAGAAGTTTTCTCTGTTGTGAGCAACAAGCGTCCAAACACAGAGCTCCGCGGATTAGCACTTCAGCACGACAATGCGCCAGCCCACACCGCAATCAAAACGAGGGACTGACTTCCTGGACAGGACACCGGTCAGACTCCTGGGTCACCCTCCTTACAGCCCTAACCTAGCACCGTGTGACTTCTTCTTATTCCCAAAAATAAATGATCAGCTCAAAGGGATACAATTTTCGTCGCCGGATGATGCGCTGACAGCGTTCGAGCAAGCTGTAAACGAGGTGTCTGCGGCAGACTGGAAAAAGTGTTTCGAAAACTGGTTCAGACGCATGAAACTTTGTACAGAGGCTGGTTGAGAGTACTTTGAAAAGATATAATAAAAATGTATGTACCTATAGAACATCTTTTTTTTAAAGAGGGGACTTTAGTGCCGAAGAATTTGGAAAATAGGCATTTTAAGAAATTATTATCGTCGCGCTGCTTCCAACCTCACCCGGTAAAGTGCGAAAAGGACAGTTGCAGCTCAGGCTGATTTTAATTATAAAAACATTGACAAAAGACGTTTCGTATTCCGCTCTTTTCTTTTCTATCACGACAGATCTCAATTATTTTATATCAAAATTTAGAGGAAAGGTACACCTATGCTTCTATTATTTTCCTTTTTACATGCTTTTTATTAGCTTCACTTATATGTTTGCACGCTTGCTTGTTTGTTTGCTTGCTTGCTTGCTTGTTTGTTTGTTTGTCCGTTTCTAACTCTTTGAACTACGAGTGAGCGGCTCTTTACTGTAAAATGTCCCACCGTTTTCAATACGTTCGTTCGTTTTTTTTAAAGAATATCGAACTAAAAAGTTGAAAATAAAAAACAGCGTGAGGCGCTTAATATACAAAAATTATGACACAAAGTGCCTCTCGCTTTTCTTAAAATTATTTTTAACTTTTTAGTTTGACATTCTTTAAAAGCATGTTTTTTTAGTTTTTTAACTATATTTATTGTCAAAAACTTATCACGTTTGCCTAATAGTCATCTGAACATCACGGTAAAAATGGGTTATTTTTCGCGATTTTGAAGTGTGATAGGGGCACGTATAATCCCGGTGTAAAATTGTAGAAAAAAAAAATATTACCATAAAAGCATTATCTACGAAGAAATCAGCGGAATACGTTTGTATAGAGAAAGCACCACTAGAGTTCCCTCTTAATTTCGCAAAACTTTCTGAGTGACCCACATAATTTATCTTTTCATATACTACATACATATATTGATAGAATATTAAGCCAATTAATAATTGCCGCACAGGTCGATCGATGAGGTTAAGCTACGTTCGCCGCGTTTGGTCTGTGGATGGGTAATGTTCCGATTTTAATGAAATGTATATTTTGTTCAACAATTAAGATTAAAAATCTGAAGTTTCAAACTTACAATGGACATTTGTTGCTGACCGTACCTACCTAAGTGTACGAATTCAATCAAAGTTAGTCAGCGCTCAAAAACAATTAGAATGAAAATCTGGGACACTACGTGATATCCTCAAAACTTTCACTATACACTGAAAATCATTTCAACTTGATTTAACAATTAAACCAATTGTGAAATCAAGTTGAATCTCAAGTCTTAGTTCATATTGTTGCTAACCATTACAAATCTTTTATTATATTATCACTTGATTGAAAAATACCTAATATTTAGTATTTATAAAAAGGTATACTTAACGCGAATTCACACTTTAGTTTTTGTTGATTTTACAGCTATTTAGTTTTTTATACTGTGGTATCTCCGATAGATACAAAATAAAGCAAAAACTCTCACTGACGCAGTCACTTGATAATCTAAACTGCCTCAATGAGCGGAGTTCGCGCAGCTAAATTCTGGGCCAAAGATGTTAGAACTTTTTACCATCGATACGCTAACAATAATAACGGTGCCCCATACTGTTTATCACCTAAGTTAAGTTAGGTATATAAGTAATGATTAACGTATGCTTAACCATACATTTAATCATCATCATTTATACTAATGCGACATTAATAAGTAAACCCTATAAACCAGCAGTACAAACCTTTTTTTTGTTCCTGGGTGGAAAATCCTCAATGGATGTCCGCCGCCCTGGGGTGGGCGACGGGTTCTGTCAGACTCCTACTGACTAAAAACCACCCCGGTGTCTCTCCAGTCACGTGCGTGCGGAGCCGCGGGAGACCTTGATTCTGCTGTGGCACCTGTGGCCCCACACTCAGCAGTACAAACCTAACCTAGCGTAGGGATAAAAATTTCTAGCAAAAAATGTCTAGTTTGGTTGGTCAAAACGGTTTCCAAAGCTTGGACACAGGGCGAAGAGTAGCCAACCTGTCGGTCGTATATAGGAAGCATTTTGAAGAGTGTGCACGAGAATTGCTTGACCTAATTCCCCCATCTCCGTTCCATCATCGGACGAGCCGTCGTACGTCGCATATCCACCCTTAAGTTGTTGACACCATTACATCCGGACGAAGCGTTTCGCCCCGTCTTTTATACCGCGTAGGTACATCGCGGAACTGGAACAAGTAGTGTTTCCATCTGACTATAATTTAAGTGTTTTCAAGGCTAGATTGAATATTCTCTTAAACTAGTACGCTTTACCATTAATGACAGCATCATTGCTTACCATCAGGCGAGATTGTGGTCAAGCAATGGTCTATAATATTTGAAAAGCATATAACGACGTCCCAAATTGAGCGATACCCTGCCTCGAATTATAATGATATGGGAAGTTATTGAATGAATTTGTTGGTAGTTCAGATGTCATATAGCTTTTACCTACCTTGTTCCTATCTAAGTAGGTAATTTATACAAGTAAAAAAAATACAATAGAACATCAATAAGCAGGCTTTTCTCACGAAATCACATCAAGTCACTAATTTAGTCAAAAAAAGAAAATATCTCACGAAAGCAAAAGTAATCGAAAAAAGGAAAGCGAAATTAGAACAGATTAGCCATTATTAGATAGCGAAAAGTAGAGCAATTCTCCAATTTGTATTTAGTTTTCGGTAGCTAAAGCGGTGAGCTACCGAAAACTAAATACAATTTAGAGAATTCGAGTTTCAGCAGAAAATCTCCAACCTATTGGCCTAGTGACTTCTAGACCACCTTGCTCATAAAAAATGTAGCCAATGCTCAATGCTATCTCATGTTGCTTATAGTATAATAGCAAAATAATTCATCGATTAATAGCGATATTCAAAGCGTTTATAGTTTGATAAAAACCATTTAGAAAAATTAGATTTCACGCAGATTAGATTTTTAAAAGGCACACAAAAACAGATAGAAACATTCATACCGGACAAAGCTTTCATCTTTCATGCCAAAAATTAACAACCAAAGTGTATTCACGAACTTAGAAAGTGTTTTCTAAATGTATTCTGAATCTTTCACATTCATTGGCAAATGAAAACAAAAAGAAGGCAAAGTTACTAATCATAGAAACCATAGAGGTCACAAAGTCAATACAAAACAAGGGAATCTATCATTAAACTTGCCGTTACCATAAAAATATAGTAGATAGTAGGTACGTACTCCATATTTTAATTGGTAGATACTCTGCCTCCGTTGCCTTAATAACTAAATCAAGCCAACAAAGCAGTACAGATCAAATCACAAATCAAATTAGTACATAATTGTAACAACTTGCTCACAGCGGTTACTCACCTCACGATCAATCGATCGATCGATGATGATGGGTGTAATGACTGTTACAGATCTTGCGCATGCGTGCTTCGCTTGAATTATTGTCTGCATACGCTTTCAATGTCCGCTCCAACCAGACGTAACTGCATCGCACTTAAAGTGCACTAGCTTTCGCATAAAAATTTCTTACTAATAATTTATGATACATTAAGCTAGCTGCTTTGAAATTAAATTGATACAAACCGATCAACGGTGGATTTATGAGTTGCCTGGTAACAAAACTGTAAAATATAAAATAGCCGTGGTCATACAAAACATAAGCAATTGTTGAGAACAATGTATGTAATGTTAGAGGAATAAGATAATAACAGTTGGAAGTAAAGTGTTAAGAATTTATAGTAGGTACAAAATTGTTTGTTTAGACGTATTTTTATAGATAGTCTACTTTAACCGATATTCGCAAATAATATAAATAATATTAAACCTATAAATTAAACCTAGATAATAGATTATTAATATATTTTATAGTCTTACACTTGTGCGTTTCGTATTTGCTTTCAGCTATAAATATGCGTTTAGTAATCGACTGACGTAAGGAAGCTGTTGTAGCAGCTGCAACGCCTGCAACCCTCGCGCTACACTGTAATGTGCAATGGTTGTTTGTGTGAGTTTCAATGTTTATAAACGTATCATCGATACTGGAGTAAATCTCAGCGTGGGGATACATTAAAAAAGATAGAAAAAAAAAAAGAAAGAATGTAATTTTATAGCTTCCAACGAAGCCCTTCGTATAATGAATGATCGAACTTTACAACAAGTAGGTAAGTTCGTTTGATCACTAATTATTTTTATATTAAGTATATACTGACCTAAAATCAAGAAAATTGCCAAGCAGGCCATGTATCAAAACACAATTAAGGAACAATTCTGTAAATCATTAATTTGTACCTATGTAAAAAAAAATGTAGAGGATAGTATTTTTAAAATGTGTTATAAACACATTTTAAAAATACTATCCTCTACATTTTCTACAGATTACTATATTATATAATAAAAACAAGCTTTTAGCAAATGTTAATTATAGCAGATTTAACTTATCAAAAGTTAAATCGAATAAAAACTTTTTTACAAAAAATAAAAACTTTTTTACAAAAAAACAACCGACTTCCAAAAACCACTACAAAGTGAAAAATAACTAATTTCGAAAGTCGGTGTCTTTGGTTTTGTATATTCGTTTTTTGACACCGACTTCCGAAATTACTTATTTTTCACTTTGTAGTGGTTTTTGGAAGTCGGAGTTTTTATTTTACACTTTTTAGTTGTTAAAAGTACTATGTATTCAGTTGCATCCGGTCAGACTGGAAGCTGACGCAAATATAGTTGGGAAACGACGTAATTTTGTTTAAGTACTTTAATTTTTACCCATAAGTATTCCCTCAACTGCCTATGGTCTTCATCATCAAATTTACTGCAGACCATTATTTTAACCCAATGGTTGCAAAGGTCTCATCAATTCAAATTAATCGAGCCCAAACACAAGGTAGCTACTTTGAATTGTTGAGGAGTTCCTTCGACTGTCTCCCGGCTCCATCATCAGATCTACTCCAGACCTTTATTAAATTGTAGTGCTTTATAATACTTAATGAAAATGCTAAGAAATGCACTAGTCGGCCCTGCAACTTTTGAAAGTTCCCCTTGTTTTCTCTGGTCTTCCACGATCAAACCCTGATATCCTTATCATGGGACCACCTTGGGAACATCTTCTTTCCAACAGAATAATAATTATCAAAATCGGTTCATAAACGACGAAGTTATGCGCGAACAAACATAAAAAAAAAGAAAAAAGCATATACAATATGTAAAGAAAACCCTGTCCGACCCATAAGGATAATAAAGGTAAAAACTTGACCAATTACAATATAAAATTTTACATAATCATCATAGTAACAAAAGTAATGAATTTTGAACTAATCCTTTTTTCCCGGGAATTAATTCCAATTTCCCCGAAATTTGGTAATTTTTAAAAAAGTGACAACACCTGTATTATTATAAGCGAATAGCGACGCGACCACGTCACAGGTGCCGTGTTCCCTGCCCCCCGCCGCCCGCGGATGGGGTTGCTATCGCACATGTATTAAGTTACCTTTTTTGCGAAATAATATTTATTTTTTTAGGGGGATTTTTTTTTAAGTTTAGCCTGTCTTTGTGGGCATTAGTAGAATCAGTTACCGATACCTAACAATACCTTCACGGATCGGACAGGGTTTTCTTTACATATTGTATACAGAAATAATCTTTGTCAAATCATATGAAGATCAATGATCGATTGATCGATTTTTGAGGAAAGACCCTTAAGAAGATTAAGATTATGCCTAACGAGTAGTACGAGAGTAACAAACTTCCAAGCCTGGTTCAAGATCTAAGCTATAATACATTCAAATGATTCGTTCAACGTTAGTTATACCACAAAGCCTCTTATATCGTTTAAGATTATGTCGAAGACAAAATGGCTTGGAATTGAGCTGCTTCCAATTTTGCGGACTGAACGATTTTATTTTCTTTTGTTCCCATGCGCTTACTTTGTTCTATTATTTTAATTATTGTGAATGTGAGGACTATGTGGGTCATTTTACTATTTTATTTTTCTCTCTGTTCTGTTGGTTTTGTTATGGTCTGGCGGTTTGAGTAATTTATGTATGTGGCCTACCCAAATGTAGGTACTCTTTCTTTGATAATGTTCGTCGAATGAGTTCCTTAAGTTTTGAGGTAAAGCTGTACGATTTTGGACAAATGCTTGCACTGACTCGTCAGGCATTCTTAATCTTCTTAAGGGTCTTTCCTCAAAAATCGATCAATCGATCATTGATCTTCATATGATTTGACAAAGATTATTTCTGGATTTTAAAAAAGACTGTGCCTTGAGTTTATTTCGACCTTTTTCTCAGACTAATCAGATAGAAAACGTCGACGCCTTCTAGTTTTTAAAATATTATTGAAGTATAATTGTTTGTACAAAACTACTTACAAAATAAACACCCAGAAATTAAACGCTTGATAAAAACTCAAAAAATTCAGATAAAACAATAATAAAAACGTACCTATTCAATTAACACAATGTAGTATAAACAAGTAATGCCACATCATAAAATAAAACGGCAAATTATAATTAAATATCTCAAAGTACCTAGTCATTATATCTAAACAGTTCACCACGGCAATTAAGGCTTACAATAAAAGCAATGCCCTGGGAATACGATAAGATACCGTGGGAGACTGCGACCGACTCTAATCTCTAAATTAAGGAAGTGTTAATTTTTAGCTAGATACTGAAAACGATTTGATGGGACGTATTATGAGAAGAGATTTTCGCACTCCAGTGTAATTACGGCGCGACAGTTTATTAAAATCTAATGGACAAGATCATGCACTTGGGTAGGTTCCAGGTATAATGATGTAAGACCTAGCTGTAAATCTCTAGAACACAATAAACTGTTGTGTGGGTAGAAAGATTATCACATTCCCAGACCTTTTCCTGAGGTACTTTGGAACATGCGAACTATCAGAATAACTCTATGCGACCACACTTAAACGTATAACTACTTACCTTCATTGCTTATATAACCAAGATCATTCTGAAAAGAACAAGTGTAATGCATTTATGAGTTAAATATTCATTCATATTCAAGCTGAGAACAACGTAACGAAACCGTTTGAAACTCAGAATCAATTATAATAGTTCCCCGAAACTCTTCACGCCTAATAATCAGAGCAAACCGTGTTAGAAAAAAAACCGTTTAACAGTCTGCAAAAAAATTTACATACAAGCAAGTAAGAGCGATTATCTTCGTCCGGACATCGTTTCCGCACGAACTTCTGTGCCAACGGTCAACTGAATGACCCGCGTACGTTACCGAAAACGACACTCAGCCGACACACTTTTAAAACACACCATTCATTACGAAACCATAAGGCAAAGAAATACCAACTTTGTATATTCACTCAGCAATGTATAATCCGCGATTCACGATATACCGCAGTAGTTGGAGCATGAACCGTGATAAAGTGTATAAAATCGACTTACTTTCAACAACGCCGCATCAGCCGACCTCACGTTCACGGACCAAATGATGTGGTATGGTTCGCTTCGTTTATAAAACCGCAACCATAGTCATACTCCTCTTCAACTGCTCTTACGGATTTATAGGAATTATAGCTTAATGCCTTGTAAATCAAACTAGAATGAACGTGCTATTTCTACAGCAGTTAATATGCTAAGAAATAAAATATTACTTACCTCAAGCAAGGCGTGTATGAAGCGGCCACGGTCAAGCACTGTCTTATAAAATTAAAAATAAATAGTTTGAAATCCCCAGCAATTTTGTGATATTTTTATTCTCATTACAGATTAATGTAGTTACTTAGAAAACCATAGAAAACATTCATCCAACCGTTCAGGCAAATAAACCAACGAGTGTCAAGATCAAGAAATACTAGTATGTGTATACCACGTTTTACGTGTATAAAATATCTACGTAAGTATATATGTATATACAATATGTTAAGAAAACCTTACTTACTTTACGTAGATATTTTTATGTATTAGTGAATGCAACAGACAAAGTAGATTAAGATGATGGATTTCTGTTACCGGTTTATCATAATGCGCCAAGTTCCAAGTGCTAGGCTGACTCGTCACTAAGGGTTCTGCAAAATTATCTACAAAAATCCCGGCTGTTGTATGGGGAGGTTCCCATACAACAGACAGATACACAATAGAATCTTAGTAATACGGTCACATCTTTACCCTTTAGGTACGGATTCCTTAAAAAGTGGGGATATCAAAAAGATGTGCCCTTTATCATTTTTTTTTAAATCTTTTTACAAATCATACTGATTGAGCTAGCCCCAAAGTAAGTTCGAGACTTGTGTTGTGGGATACTAACTCAACGATACCATATTTATAATAGATAAATATATAGATAAACATCCAAGACCCAGGTCAATCAGGAAAACATCGTTTTCCATCATGACCTGGCCGGGGATCGAACCCGGGGCCCCCACGTCGCAGGCAGGCGTGCTGACCCCTGCGCCACGGAGGACGTCAATCATTAGTTACCCGTTATCATTAGTTCGTCCATCGCATAGGTTTTTTTTCTTTATATTCTCCCAAGAAAACCTTTTTAAATTTTTGCATTCGAATAAAATTTAATCTGAAAGGGTTTTCAAAGCTTCTTTCAGAAGCTCTTACCTAATTATAGGTATCTATCATTAAAACAGATTTTTAGCTGCTAGTGAAAAACGTCTCATAGAGTTTCCTATGCGATAACCATTTTTAAATTGTAGGCATTCTAAATTGAATCTTTATTTAGGCAAAAACTAAAGTTATAAATAAATAATAAGTCTACATACTTAAAGCATTATTATCATCATCACGTAAAACATTAAAAACAAAATAATATCTCGACGCCCGATCAACTTTTCCATAACATAATCGCAAACATTTTCTTTGTGGTCAGCTTTGATCGCTTCTAAGCTATTATTACACTGATTTCTGGAATTATCTGCGCTTAAGCGACATCCACTATCGATAGAAGTCTTTGTAAGAACACATTGGTTTTCAAAAAATTGTGGCCACAAGTATAGCCATCTTTCGCCGTAATGTTTTACTTTCATAAAAAAAAAACATGCACGTAGTTTGGGTGGAACATTGGTATTTATCTGCCACAATATTTGGAAGTATTAGGTAATGGTCACAGTAGTATCCAGAGTCTAGTACAGAGGTCTCACCATCTTCCTGTGTTACTTGGGTTCGACGTCCGTCACGCTAAGTAATAGTTATGTAGGAATAAATTTACCCAGCAAAACATCTACGTAGTAAAAAATTCAAATTCGATTCGGGTTTAGCATGTGGCAGTTCCACTGTAGTCTAAAAGTCTAGTGGAATCGTAGTCTAATCTAGTCTATTCCTGTTAACTCTAGCAGAAACCGCATCCGTATAGAATGGTAGGCATCCTCTACAAAATGTTGATGATAATTAGTCAAAATTCAATGAACTGCCAACAAAGCTGGTCGGTTAACTTTTAACTCTTTTAAACACTTCGAATAAACAAATAGATATTTATATTTAACAATAGCATAGGATCATCTGTTCAGATAGCCATCCGTTAAACGAAGATGCTTGTTCTGCTGTAAGTCCCAGATAGATCTAGTAAGATAAGCTCCCGAGTGCTTGTGAATACAATGTGAAAGGAACGTCATGTATGTGTCTAACAATACTTACATTCAATTAACCTCCTAATTGTTTTGTAGCGTGTTGGTCTTCCTTCCTACAAAATTGAATGCTCATTGTTACAGTTCCGGGCTGCGTTCGCGCAAGACTACGATGGTACGTATTCACCGTTATTTATTCTCTCTTTTACATACCTATTTAGCACCGATTCTGTTGTTCAAAAACTAAACTAATTTTCAGTTAGGTGCATCTTTGATCTTTTTCTTCCTATTTCGTTTTGAAAAGGGTAGAAGATAACATTTTGGTTTAATCTTGTCAAATTAGATATTCCATAGACAGTTTAGACGCGATTATAAACATGGCGACCAAAAACACGTTAGGAGCCGATTAATTTGACAGGTCTAAACTAGGGTTGTAACGGAGGCTTGTTAGCGGAGGCGGAGGCGGATGTGGAGGCGACGAGTCTCACCTCCGCGGACGCGGAGGTTAACGGAGGCGGAGGCGGAGGTGAAAGTACATATAGAAAAAATTGAAATTTATGGTTAATTAAAACAAAAATTTGACTTTAAATACGTATATTAATAGTAGTTTACTTGGTAAAAAATATTACCTTGTAGTGAAAATTAAGGAGAAACAAATTGTGTGTGCCGCATTTCTCGCCTCGCACTAGTTGATTCTTGACCATTTTGCGCTCAAACGCGGCCGGACGGTTGTCGAGCGTCGCAGCTTGCGCGTTATTTATTTTATAAATACGTAAATAAACCTCCGTTATAACTCCGCAAAAATTGTGCGGAGGCGGAGGCGGAAGCGAAGATACGATTTCTTGCGGAACTTCCGCAGTAACGGAAGCGGAGGCGAAGCTCCGTTACAACCCTAGTCTAAACTAACATTTTATCTTCTGTCCTCTTCTTAGAAATAGGAAGATGCACTCCAACTTAAATTTAGTTTAGTTTGTTTGTGAACAAGGGAATCGGGGTCATTGGTAACTATCACATCGTTCTTAATATTTGAGTCAAGGCTTTTTTTAAGTTCATTGTTTGACATCGTAGTCATTCAAAAAATAGGCATGAAAATCTACCTTTATTGAAAAATACCATCTAACTATATCTATTATCGAAGTACTTAAAATTGTTAGACAGCAATTAACTGTAACTAAGTCGATCGCCACTCAGTAAGGTTCTGGAGTGGCGGTGGCGGCCATGTACAGGAAGACGCAGCGTAGGGGGCCCCCAACAAGGTGGACCGATGACCTGGTGAAGGTCGCAGGAAGCCGATGGATGCGGGCAGCACAAAAAATTGTGATTGAAATCGTGAAAAGCCTTGGGGAAGGCCCCTTTCCAGCAGTGGACCTCCATAGGCTGAAGAAGAAGAAGAAGGTCAATTGATCAAGTAACGCTTGCTACGGCTGGTCGGATGGGTGACCATCTCTACTTACCGAGATTCCTCCGTGCCTCGGAAAGCACATTAATCCGTTTGTCTCGGCTGTCAATCATAGATCTTTAACAGTCGTCACATGTCGTCAGAAGTCAAAAAGTCTGACCACCAGTCTTACCAAGGGGTATCAAATTAATACCCAGTTTCTGGGTTGTAGGTTTTAGATAGGCAACATACTGGTCATCATCATCATCGCAGCGTTAATCCCAGTCGCATCCGAAGCTTATTCAGCTTTGAATCTGGGGTCCGCTTTAACAGTGTAACTGCTGATTTTGCCTAAACTTCGATATTTATAGCACTCGCAATACTGGTATTCAGCTAAATCCGGTTAGACAGGAAGCCAACCCCAATATGGTTCGGAAAATATGAGGAAAGAAAAATCATAAAATAATTAAGCGTCTGAAGTTTAGTATGCCATAAGTCGTAATGATGGTAGTAGTCGTGGTGGCCTAGTGGTTAAAACACCAGCCTCTCAAGTATGAGTAACTTTTCTAAGTTATATATAACTAAGTATATCTTGGACATACTTTGACTGATTAAAAGGTGAAGGAAAACATCTTGAAGAAACCTGGACTTTAAGTCTGAAATCGCCAACCCGCATTGAGCATTGAGCGTGGTGATTACGTTCAATCCTTCTCTGTATGAGAGGAAACCTGTGCCCAGCAGTGGGACGATAAAAAGGTTGATGATGATGAAGTCGTACTGAAACGCGGTTGGCCACATAACTTAATAGGCACTGACTTGGTCAAACCGAAATGGAAACCTCTTTCTTTCTATTTTTACAGTTATTAATAGATCCAGGTAAAATATAGCTCTTACCTGTTTCAGTGACGGATATTCAGTGTACATTTGCGAGCGGTGGCACCGGTTTGCGAGACTCTGTCGCAGCTTTGCTAAGGAAACCGGAAGGATTCCGAGGCGCACCCCTCTTCGCTGATGACAGGGCCACCGACCCTTTAGCTGATCCTCTCTGTCAAATCAGACCTGAGCCTGAAGACTCCACAGGACTACTATACCGGCTAAAGATCACTGATTTTTCAAGATGTGGCGTGCTGAAACGAAATGTAAGTAATAAGTTTAGTTCAACGTCGTCGAGGTAACCTTGCATAATTTGAAGAATGTACGCGTGGCTTGTCAGATCAATTTTTTTAATTTTAAGTTTCAAAGTCAATATCTGTTTTGAAATCGTGATGAGAACCTGTTTATTTCTGGTCAAATACTGCACATCTTTATGGAGCACCAAGCGTCAACAGATTATTTGGTTTATTTCCTCCCAGGATTTTATGCTAAAGGAAACCTGGCCAACCCGCATTGAGCAAGCGTGATGATTACGCTCAATCCTTCACTGTATGAGAGGAGACCTGTGCCCAGCAGTGGGACAATAAAAAGGTTGATGATGATGATGAGCGTTATCAAACTAATTTTTCTCTCTCACTCAGGCTTTTGTGTTGTTGTTCACACATTAACTTAGTGTCGTTAGCAACCCCAGACATTATATTCTGGACCACTTTATTTTGGTGTCGTACCGTGCGAAATTGTTCTATTGTTTGTCTAGTTAGTGTTAAGTTTCGTACAGTAAGCGCAGGCGCATAACATAACCACACCGGGGGTTTTACCATCAGCAGAAAATAACGTATTCCGTTAGTAACAGTAGAGGTTTCCTAGTGGCCTACACACGACGAACCCCTCAGCTGATATATTATTAACCGCTGAGACCGGTACGCCATTGAGGTAAAGAGAAATCTAAAACACGTGTCAATAGAGGAACGTTGCATCGATTGAATACAATGAGCTTCATTTATCTTGATGTCTACATTCCAGATAATTGTATCAATCAATCTAGGTTAAAGAGATCTGTAGTCCATGCAATATATGCTTGATTGTGAATTATTTTCTCTGTTAGACAAACTTCAGAACGGAAATCCGTTACGAAGTACATTCGAATATAATATGGCTGTCCTAACAGTTCTTATATGTAAATCTTGAAGGAAGGTTCCTAGTTCTAATTATGTCCCAAGCCTAAACAAATAAATGCATAACTTGGTAAATTATTCAAAATATTCTCCATAAAGTTACTAATGCACCTATATGGTCCAACTAAACTCACAGATTAGCCAAGACGGCGTTTCCTACACACGTTTGAATAAATCCAACTCTCACTTTGGCAAAGCTATGTAAATGAGATACACCGACATTAAATAAGTACTTATTATACCCATTAGCGAGATATTTTCCTGCACGTTTGACATACAAGAATTATGCGGGGCCGGGGAAGTACCTACATTAGCAGGTAGTACGAACTGGTTAACCTGTTTGCCTATATACACCAGCAATAACTCATTCCTCTGTTGCGCTGGGCCACCCAGTAACTGACTGAGAAAAACGATCGACTTCTCTTGTTTTAGCAGTCTCTCCAATTTATTTATCCTGTATAGTTTACTGAGCATCTGATACTTCAATCTATGAGATATCCAACACACAGGAAATGAATGTTTCATCGTGGGTTTTATTCAGTTTAAAGTTAAGCATATATAATTACTAGCTTTCCGCCCGCGGCTTCGCCCGCGTGGAGGTCGGTTATATCGCGCTTTTTAGATTTCCCTCGGGAACATCATTTTTTTCCGGGATAAAAGGTAGCCTATGTTCTTTCTCAGGGTCTAAAGATTGTCTGTGCCAAATTTCATCAAAATCGGTTGAGAGGTTTAAGCGGGAAAGCGTAACAGACAGACAGACAGAGTTACTTTCGCATTTATAATATTAGTATGGATATAGTCATAGTTTTAAATTATTTCATCTAAAGTTTGTTTATGATGTAGCGAGGTTCAAAAGACTTTTCCACTATAAACTCATAAAACAGTAGGTAGGTAAGGTTTCACACAAAACAAAAAATTAATGTCACGAGAAAAAGCCAATAATAAAATATATAGGTAATTACTTATAATTGCCGTCTCACAATCGGCCTATAGATGAAAGTGATTGGCCTTTTTATTAAGATAGTTATTTGCGAAAGTGTAAGCAAAACCAGTCCACACCTCATAAAATAAATTACCGACCTGCATCTTAACATACAGTATGTTAACTAACAGAGGGCGTTCCCGTTAACCCGAAATAGTATAGCATACATACATGCTAAAAAAAATATTTCCATTCGAAAACAAAATGTTTTAAAATTTTTTCCAATATGAAAATATTCAATAAAAATTTAAATTGACATGTAAAAGAAACACACTGTACACGCGAACATGAAAGACGGCAACGTCGCAATTTATTTATACATGACGACTACTATTTTGATTTAAAACAGAAGGTTTCAAATTTATTTCCAATTAGAATTTTTTTTTATTCGGATTTTTTTATGCTTATTTTTCTATGCTGATATTTTTATTTTAATCCATTAATGATCTATATTAACGAGTTTAAGGGAACGCCCTCTGTTATTTAACATACTGTATATGTACAATATATGTGTCAAAGGGGCATTTGATACACCTATATTACGCTAATTAATTTTATGTCCCATATAATCATTAATATGACATTTACTAATAAATCGAGATGCAATGGAGAAATTGCTTGGAAAAACTCTTTACCTACATAGTCAGCCTCAGAACAGATGAACCAAACCGCTGGGTAATTGCATTTCTCTCATCATCAGACTACACCAGACCACTGTTGGACATAGGCTTCTCAAATTGCACGTCCTTTGGTTCATTTATCGGTCTAAGGGCGTCCCATATTACCTACGTTTGCCGATTCGCGATCTCTATTCAAGAAGGCGTCTACCCCTATGATGATCGGATCTACGGTCAATATGGCCAGTGCATCATACAATGTTTATATTTTCATATACAGGGCTTCGTCCACGTGCGGATTTGGTTCCCTCAGTTTCCTGGAGTAGTGATGCAATCGGACCAGGAGCTTATCATTATGTGCAAGCCGCCAGAACCCACCATCATCGAGAACAAGGCAGCAGGGTTCGCTGGGAGCTTGTGAGTGACCTATCTTAAAGTTTCCTCGATGGAAATGGGGTTTGACTCTGAAGTGTTGTCTATATAAACAAGCCAAAAGGCTCTGATAATTAACTCTTCAGAAACTATGCATTAGTACAAAAAATCTTATTTCTTGACATTTTATCGATTAATAAACGAAGTGAATCGAAATAGATCACCCTTCACATGTCATAAATAGCAGACCAAGAAAAGCTTGTAACTTTGTTTTATCTTCTGTCATCAACAACTTTACTAATTACCATCCAATTTCTCAAACACAGTCCCCATGGAGCGAGGGTATCAGGAGTGGTGGAGGAGACGCCAGGCCGCCTAGAGTATGAAGTGGCGCTGTACAAGGAGGCGCCGCCCGTAACCCGGCACAACAACCACTCAGTTGACTTGCCTGTTGATCAGGTAACTGGTGTACGTTCCCATGACATGTTTTTCTTTAATGCTTCAGTTCACTGATGACATTAGTCATTACGCTTCTTATAAAGTGATAGCGGGGTCTGAAATCAAGCTCTGTCCTCTATGGCAAACTGATACGATACATAAAAGAAATGATGGCGTAGGTACAGACGATAGCACATCGAGCTACTACAATCTGTCAGATTTCTTTATTACATTTTCAACTTTATTAATAAAGTATTAAGGCTCAATGTTGATTGGGAATATCTGACAGTTTCGGGTAGCTTGACCTGCTGTCGTCCGTACTTGCTATTTCTATTATAATATAACTTGAAAATCCTAGAGCTACAAGACAAGACATTTAGGTATTCGACTTTATGTATTAACGTATCACCTGATTATTTTGCTCTAAGTTATAGGTAAACAATGAAACTCATAAAAATCAGAGAAAATATTCCGCTGTCATAGGTAGGTACGTATTTATCTACAAATGTATAATTATTAAACCGTTGTCGTTTAGGCGGTGCCAATCGGCACGAAGCTCCAGCTGCGCGCTCGCATTAACCCAGACTCGGCGTGGCGGCACATCAAGCTTCTGGAGGTAGCCGTGTCACCTGACCCTGATCGACCACACGCGCCGGGCGCCGTGCTGCTCGTCAAAGATGGGTAAATGTTGCAAAAAGTCACTTTTTGTCCTTGTTTCTGTTATGGTAATAATCTTCGAAGTTGGAAAAAGAAAAGCACGCTTATCAGGGGTTCGTTTCGAATTACGCCAAAGTTTCAATATGAAATGTATTTGCACTTGACACCTTCTTCTGATCACCAGACATTTTGTTCCAAATACTTAATATTACCTGGGGACAGCCTCCGTGGCGTAGCGGTAGCGGACGCGGCCGCTGCGCAGGGAGGCGCGGGTTCGATCCCCGCACAGTGCAAGTATTTGTATGCATGAATATGAATATTTGCACTGGTCTGGTCGTGCCTCGGAAAGCACGTTAAGCCGTTGGTCCCGGTTGCCATACGAACATCTAGTGGCAGTCGTTACGGGTAGTTTGAGCCCTCAAAAGTTCAACAATTGGTCTAACTGTAATGCTTCGATGTCGCCTTCGGGTTGTGGAGGTCAGACAGCAGTCGCTTCACGGAAAATGTCGAAGTTTAGCCATATCAGCAGTTGGACTGGAAAAGCGGACCCCAGACTCCAAAGCTGAAAAGGCTTCGGATGCGACTGGGAATAACGCTGGGATGATGATGATGACTTAATATCACCTAGGTACCTTATGTTTCCCATCCCACTAATATTATAGATGCGAAAGTTTGTGAGAATGTATGTAGTCGGTCCCATAATGAATTGGTCTGCTATAGTTCTACGTGACATGTCACTATATGTTGCGTTGCATTAAATAGTACGATTATCGTGTACATAATACAAGAAACACGCATCGACATGAAATGCTTAATCTTAGGTCCGTATTACAGAACGTCACTCAAAACTCAAGCTCTACTTAAGCACAGACTTAAGTCTCGTTTGAAGCCTTTTGATTGGATGAAACTAGTTTTAAGTAATCCTTGAGTCTTGAGTAACGGTCTGTAAGACGGACCTTAGTTTACCAGAAATTTGAATAACGAGAGTTGCGTCTTTTTCAAAATGTCGGAAACTGAGTATCGAAGTATCATAAAGTTTTGTTTAAGGAAGGTTTATTTAACGATTTGATGGCGATTGCTCTTACCGAAGAGGAGGTTCTGAGTGACTGCCGTTCAAAGATTAGATAAATTACAACTAGACTTGGGCTCTTTCAAAGTATTATTCAATGTGCGATCATTGAATAGGTACATATGTATGTGAAAAAGGGAGTGCAAGGTGGGTACCGAAACGAGTGCGCTGCGCTTCTGAGTTTTTGGATCTTTGTGGCGAAAGTTCAAAGACTGTGATCGAGCGTCTAGATGATGAAACTATGATCTTGTATTATGTTATGATCCGTTATATGGGTGAAACGCCCCTAGAGGCCTAGAAAGACCAACAATCGACTAAAAAAGTGATGTGCACAATCTTTTGGGATTTTCAAAGCATTTTGATGGTGGATTTTAAAGAATGTAGATACCTAATACAGTCGTGAACGGCGAATATTATCTATACTTCGTTCAGTTAGTATCCCATAACACAAGTCTCGAACTTACTTTTTTACTAGCTCAGTCTGTGTGATTTGTCAAAAAAAAACTTCTGTAATACAAAAATTACGAGACAAGATAAAGAAAAAGAAGAGGCAAGCTGTCTAAAGGTGTTTTGTTGCTCTATGACAATGCTCCTGTTCATATCGCTAGTGTTTCGAAGGACGCAGTTCCTCAATGCGGGTTTAAATATATGGAACATCCACCTTACAGTCCAAACATGGCCCCGCCCGACTATTATTTATTTTCAAATTTAAAGCGGGACTTAAAGGAAGTAAATTTTCATTCATTGTTAGTGGCCTGGGTATTCATGGTAATTATATTGAAAAATAAAGTTGGTTTCGTTTCATTTCCTTCATTAGTTCATAGTTAGGCCAATTTATCATGGGACCGCCTATGTCGATGTCGGTATGAATATATGGATAGTAGGTATGTTCGTTACTCTTGTACGCAAATGTTACTGAATGGGTTTTGACGAAATTTGGCACATATATAGCTTGTAACAAGCAGCATAATTGAGTAAAACACTATCAGTAGCAATAGGTTTAATTTTGACAGCATCATTCACATTGCGTTATTTACGTTGTTGAGCTGATACTTTTTAGACCACATGGAGCAATGGATTAGCAATAGGTATGCTTCAAAATGATTTAAATTGATAGCAATGGTGTGCTCAGCAATTAGGGTGCCGGAGTAACACAAAGGATCTTTTTTATATTATAGGTACTTTTTATCCCGATATTCCCACGGTATTGAAACTTACGCGGAAGAAAACACGGGGCGTATTTAGTGCTTTATATGTCAAGGATTAATGATTCTTTTTCTAATGAGAAAATGAAGTGAAGATCAGAATCTAATCAATAGATATAGTCAACCGGGGCAATGGCGTCTTTGGGGCAATTGCGTCTAATCGAAATAATTTTAAATCTATTTGAAAACCTAGCTCTCCCGCCATCTATACTATACGTTATAGTTTTTTATTCAAAGTAAACAAAACAAGATGACAGGAGAGGTAGGTTTTCAAATAGATTTAAAATTATTTTCTATTTTCTCGGTGGTAGGCAACAACATCAGCCGCCGGCATAAGTTACCACCCACCAGACAAAGTCTTGCCGCCAAGCGATTCGTCGTGTTCCGGCATGATGTCTGGTGAAGCCGTACGGAGAACGGGTCTGAGCAGTTGTGTTGCGATGTGTGCCGGGTACGATGTGCCTAATGTTGTTGTGTCGGGAGTTTGGTCGTGAAGGCTCTCCAGATCATCCTCTGGCGCAGCATCGTTGGTCGTGTTGTTGGGTTAAACATTGCATCACCTCGCTCAACTGCCGTCTTCCTTCCTATTCACTCAGTTTTTTTGAGTGAATAGGTTTTTAATAAGCTAGTGTGCTTTACCATCAACGATTGCATCACTGCTTACCATCAGGCGGATTGCAGTCAAGCACTAGTTTATAACTATTAAAAAAAAAAAGAAAAGATTTAAAATTATTTCGATTAGACGCAATTGCTCCGGTTGACCTTAGCTATTTCTTATCAGGTGCCGAAACCGAGACTTCGCATCAATCATCCCACACCAGCCGGCCCGCTACCGAGAGAGGCACAACGAGGTGTTCCTAGACTTCGAAGCTTTCCTTCTTGCTTCTATGAAGGAACGCTCCACGCTTTGGATCCATTCGCAGATCAAGGCTTGCATGGACGCTGCTGACTGCCAACCGGACTACTGCTTAGACTTGTTTGAGCCTTCAGGTAACTACTTATAACTTTTGTAACTAGGTACCCACCTATTTAGTAACTTGCAATTAATCGTAATAAGTTCATATTCATCCGACTAGATGTGTATCTAAATGTTGGATATGATAAAACTTGCTAAAGAACATTGTCATCTTATTATAATAGCTACGCTTATTGCAGGCTGGCAGTAATATTTTTGTTTCATAAAATAGGGGATTTCATGAAACAAAAACATTACTGGCAAAATACGAGTGTGTTGTTTCATTTTTTTTTTTTTTTTTTTTGTAATGTGGCACTAGTTATGACTTTGTGATAATTTCAAGTAAAATAAAAATCTTCAAAAGCTCTTCTTTCTTTCTCTTATGGCTTCGCACGGTTTGTGCATTTAGCCAATGTCACGTAATGAATTATTCATGTCGAAAAAGATGGCCGCGAGTACCGAACACTCAAGAGGAAGTTTTGGTACAAAGCCATGATGTGGCCACTATGCTACAATATTTCATTGTTCATTATGAATTATTCACTGAATGCACTTTTTACTACATAAATCACGCGTTTTTATTTAGTAAACGACACTATAAATAATTTAAAAGTCCAATGAAAAATGAGCGTGGCACTCATCTTAGCTTCCCGCCAAAACCTCCTTGTTTCATATTGGCGCCGATTCACAAAAGTTAAGTGCATCTTTTTCTTTCTATTTCATTAAGAAAAGGATAGAAGATAACAGTTTAGTTTAATCCTGTCAAATTGAGATACTCCATAGACATTTTTTTTTTGGTTCAATTCTTTCCGTTCTTCTGAACGGAAAAGGCAAAGGCATAGTACGCCATACAGCCTAGTCTTCAGTATATATATTCTTGAGTAAACTTCTATTCTAACTTATCCTAATTAATCCTAACTTATCCTAGCTTATCCTAAACTTATCCTAACTAATCTAACTCCTTTCGTTTCCCGCGTTTGGACGATAAGGAGCGGTTTAGCGTAAAGCATGATGCGGCCACTATGCTACAATATTTCACTGTTCTTTTTGAAATATTCACTGAATGCACTTTTTACTACATAAATCACGCGTTTTTATTTAATAAACGACACTATAAATAATTTTAAAAGTCCAATGAAAAATGAGCGTGACACTCATCTTGACATTCCCGCCAAACCTCCACTCCATAGACAGTTTCGACGCGATAATAAATATGGCGACCAAAAATACATCAATTTATCTACGTCAGGAGCGGACTAATTTGACAGGTCTAAGCTAACATTTTATCTTGTATCCTTTTCTTAATGAAATAGAAAGAAAAAGTTGCACTGAACTTAAATTTAATTTAGTTTGTGAACAAGGGGAACAGAGCCTGGTGGCGCCAAAATAGTGGCGGAAAGACCCCTCTTTGAGGACGTCACGGCGCCCCCACCTTCCGCCTGACGCAGTCCTCACCGGACACGGTTGTTTCGAGAATTTCCTGTTCCGAATAAGGCGGGAGGAAATGCTAGGGTGTCACTATTGTGTGGATCGCCCTGAGGACACGGTGGAGGTCTGCCCGGCTTGGGTAGAGCACCGCCGTGTCCTCGTGGCAGCGATTGGCGACGATCTCTCGCGTCCGACCCTGATCCAGGCCATGGTCCGGAGCGAGACTGCATGGCAGGCCGTCACCTCCATCTGCGAAGCAGTGATGCTGGCAAAGGAGGGGGCAGAGCGCGTGAGGCAGAGGGAATCCCAGCGCCCTGGCCGGGAGACAACACCGAACTCCCGGCCACCGTAAGCGCAGGCTTGCGGACGCAAGCAGTGGGTAGCTCGTCGCCCGGTAAGGACCAGGCCCGAGTCGACGGCGCATCGTGTTTCACGCGCGCCTCAACGAGATGTCAGCACGTCGTGACGGGGTCCACGAAGACCGATTCCGCCTGAGGCAGGGTTGCGGGTTGTTTAAAAAACAAACCGTGGCCCTGGCGCACAGGCAAGAAGGCAGGAATCGGAGCCAATACCTACCTTTATTTCATGAGTAGGTATTGTTGTTCCATTCGCACTTAAAAGCAAAATCGATCCACTTTCGAATCGTTGAGCTTACTCCGTTTAAAAGAAAACATTTAATTTTATTATAGGCCGTGTTAAATCAATTTCCTTCATTGTACGTAATAGTTGGCGTATTAAATGTTATTATTTATTTTTATAGGACACGGTCGTCGACGAAGATCTCTGCCGGAGAGTTCCCACAGTCACAACGTCACGAGTTCGGCATTAGTGGCTGACAACTCTACGACTCCATTCACACGGTTCAAAGAAAACTTGGAGTATTCCGTAGTGATGCCTGGCGAGCTGTTCCATAGGACGCCCATAGAAGCTACGTGTGCCACCTCTATGATGGTAGCAGTGGCTTTGGGAGCGCTCCTGTTCATGTCAGCCTTGCTAGTAAGTTAACTAAATTAATTGGACTAATCAAGTAATTAAAAAATATTAGTAGGTACAGACGACAGCAGGTCAAGCTATCCGAAACTGTCAAATATTCCCAATGAACCTTGAGACTTAATGCTTGTTAGAGATAAAGTTGAAAATCTAATAAAGAAATCTGACAGATTGTGGTAGCTTGATGTGCTGTCGTCTTCACCTACCTGTCTACATTATTTCGACATATTTTATCCAAATGATTTCTTTTATATGAACTTTGACCATGTGATGAAAGTTATTTGTTTAGCCCGGTCGGGTTATCGATTGTCAATTTAGTAGTTTACTTTACGGAGGAGCTTACAAGTATCCTAATGATCACAACTTTAGCTTGTAGAATGGAAATTATGTTTATTTTTAAGTACTAGTTAAGCGTAAGCTTTATGTAGTTAGCTACTGCCACAGAAGATTTATTACTTAAATCCTAGGTACTGTCCTACTTTCTACTAATATTACAATTTCGAAAGTTTGTAAGGATATAGGCAGGTATGTGTGAATGCACGGATGGATGTTTGTTGATCTATCACGCAAAAACTACTAAACGGATTTGGATGAAATTTGGCACATAGATAGTTTATAGGTAACAATGAAAAACAAATAGGATTTCACTTTTTATCCCTATATTCCCACGGGACCGAAACTTAGCCGTGTGTAACCGCGGGGCGCAGCTAATATTATTAACGCGAAAGTTTCTATGGATAGATGTATATTTGTTACTCTTTTAGACAGAAAATACCGAACGAATGTGGTGTATATATACATGGTGCACATAAGTGGTTTGTAACCAGCACCCTAATTACGTAACACACTATTAGGTACTATCAGTTGGGTTCATTTCGAAGCATATTGCTAATTCATTGCTCCATGTGTTCGAAAAGTGTGTCTGCTCAACAACGTAAAGAACGCAAAGAATATTGTTGAACTGTCAAAATGAAACCCATTGCTACTGATAGTGTGTGACGTAATTACCCTGCTGCACCCTAATTGCGTAACACACTACTACTATAAATTGGAATCATATTGAAGCATATTGCTAATACGCTACAATTTGAGTGTCTTCAAGGCTAGAGTGAATAGGCTCTTAATAAACTGGTGCGCTTTACCATCAACGATTGCGTCACTGCTTACCATAAGGCAGGATTGCGGTCAAGCGCTAGTTTATAATATATACAAAAAAAAAAACGTTCTGTATGCGCTGCTGAATGATTCGCACACACCTTGGTCATTAACTTTAATAATAGTCACGGATAGACAAATATGATGCTTTATTGATTATTTAACTAACTCATAACTAACAATAAAAGAATGTGTAAATGAGTACAGTCTTTGAAGCCTGACCGTGTACTGTCGCCTTACACTATAATTTGTGTAAGTCGAAGGAATAGTGCTGATCTATGCAGATAATGTGCGCGGGTCATGTACGATGGCTGACTCGTACAGTTACTTTATATGTTCCAATATGTATCTGTTCAACAACTTAAATAACGCAATGAATGTTGTTGAACTGTCAAAACGAAATCCATTGCTACTGTTAGTGTGTTACGCAATTACCCTATGATTAACTTAAAGAATACTTATTAAAGCGATATTCACACAGGATCGAAACATATGCCTTTGAAATTGCGGGGCCCAGCTAGTTAGACACATAAACTCGGTCATTTACTCGGTGGTAGGCCATAACATCGGCTGCCGGCAGAAGTTACCACCCACCTGACAAAGTCTTGCCGCCAAGCGATTCGTCGTGTTCCGGCATGATGTCTGGTGAAGCCGTACGGAGGACGGGTCTGAGCAGTTGTGTTGCGTTGTGTGGCGGGTACGATGCGCCAAATGTTGTTGTGTCGGGAGTTTGGTCGTGGAGAGTCTCCAGATCAATCTCCCTCTAGCGCAGCATCGTTTGGTCGTGTTGGTCTTGGGTTTAACATTGCATCACCTCGCTCAACTGCCGTCATCCTTCCTATTCCTAAGTTTTTTAAGTGAATAGGCTTAATAAACTAGTGCGCTTTACCATCAGGCGGGATTGCAATCAAGCACTAGTTTATAATTATTAAAAAAAAAACTGATCACTTTTTTTTCAGATGTGCTACTTAGCAACGAAACTGAACTCTACAATACTGAAGAATAGTAATCTGCAGTCACCATCAGGAAAGGGTTTTGAACAGATATTACGGGAGCTGGCGCATCACTCACTTCCAGACACGGGATACACTGGTCGGCCGACAGTACAGTGATACTGTTTCTTCTTAGTAATACAAAAATATGCTCATTGATGTAAAATATATCTAATTTATTTTCTCGAAGGTACAGACGACAGCATATCAAGCTACTACAATCTGTCAGATTTTCTTATTAGATTTTCTACTTTATCTTCAAGGTTGATTGGGAAACTCTGACAGTTTGGGGTAGCTTGACCTGCTGTCGTCCGTACATTCATTGTTTCTGATAGTAGTAGATAAAGGTATTACATATTTATCATTTTTCCGTACCTACGCAATAATTTGATTTCTTAAGAATTTGCAATGTAAAAATCTTGAATATATAAATTAATTATATCTCAATCATTAATTTATACAGAGTGGTGCTGCTGACAATACGACAAAAAATGAAAACCCGAACAATGCTGGTTCATAAGAATAATCCTAAACCATAAAAAAAACTTGCCTCAAAAAATCAAAAATCAAAATTTCTAAAATCAGAATCAAAATTGTTTATTTCAAATTTACCATCCGTTGGTGTTTTTGAATAGTCAATGTCGGTCAGTCCAAGAAAAGTGAAGCTAAATTGCACGTTCCAAAGCGTAGATCTCTATGGAGAAGAACGTGCAAGAAACTCCATGGACACTCTTTTAAATTCATAATATTATGGGTTACTTTTCTTCGTTACATATTTCTGTTGCTTCTATCAAACAAACTAAAAGCATAAAATTGCAAACGGAATAGAACATCCTTTAAAAATATTGGTTCACTGACCTCCGATCGGTGACAGCGCGATCCTGTATCGACTTGCTTTTTTCGCGCCATTATTCTTAAAGTTTGGTACCGCAGGATGTGGCGGTCATTAACCTGTAAGCGCTGCCTTACCAACATGTAGGTACATCATGTAGAAAATGTGAAAAATTAAAAATAATTTCCTGTGACTAAACTAATGGACATATTTATATGATTTTTATGGGTAGACTGAGAATGTGTTGAGGTACACGATGTTTAATTTGTCGTATTGTCAGCACCACTCTGTAGGTATATTTACAGGGATAGAATGTTAAATAATGGTAAATAGCTATTTATTTTTTGACACCGATTCCGCCCACGGCTATTAAGCCGTGGGCGGAAATGATTTCGGCGCATTAGCGCCGAAATCATTTCCATTGTACGATGCACAAAGGTTTAGCTTAACTTTAGCCTAGTGGCTACCTTGTAGCCATAGCCCAATGGTAAACTCGCAGAACATGTATGAACTCCCCTAATTAGTAAATAAAGTATAAACGACGAGGACTTATCTCTTAACTTTTAAATAAACCACGCTGTAGACACTGACAAAATGTACGGTGTAATTGCCAAACCCTGTGCGATCACTCTAAAAAATTGACTTGCCTCACTCCTAGACCTGACCTGCACAAGGCCTGACTTGTCACCCCCTAGGCTCCCTTGCCTGTAGTATTATCTATCATTAAAACTATTGGTCGGTACCTCCTTGTATGTTATTACTTACTTGTGGTTTTTAGACTAGGTTACCTTGACAAACCTTACATAGAGTAAGTAATTTAAGTTATGATAGAAATAGTTAATTATAGGTAGGTACTTATGACTGAAAAATCGCAAGTTTAACTAAATGCCGATAGCTTGGTAATTTTTTCAGTCATGACTGTCACAATAATAATAAGATTTTAATTATATATAATATTTAATTTATTACATAATTACTTTTAAGTAAATTGTAGAATATAATAAACAAACAATAAACATATGCATTGCTTTTATTTTTTCTTTTGACTCTTTAAACAAACTCAATGATGGTTTTCAACAAATATTCCATTTCCAGGTTCATTGATCTCGCATTTTATAGGCTTTTCGTATAATGAGAAGTCAGCTTACTAGGTAGGTATACTGAAAATAAACTGATAATAACTAACAACAACACAACACAACAACACATCACACAACAACAACAACAACACGATACAACAACAACATAATTGAACACAACAACAACAACAACAAGATACAACAACAACATAATTGAACACAACAACAACAACAACACGATACAACAACAACATAATTGAACACAATAACAACAACAGCACGATACAACAACAACATAATTGAACACAACAACAACATAACACAACAACAACAACAACAACACGATACAACAACAACATAATTGAACACAACAACAACAACAACAACACGATACAACAACAACATAATTGCACTTCTCCAGTCTTTGTTAACTTACTGCATCACGTCTTGGGGTGGGGCCTCAAAAACTATCATGATTGAACTTGAGAGGGCTCAGCGAGCTGTTCTTAAAGTGTCTTATTTCAAGTCTTATCGTTATCCCTCGTCACAATTGTACAAGGAATCGAAAGTTTTAACGGTCCGCCAACTATTTATACTAAATACACTTCTAAAGCAACATTCCTTATTAACGTATTGTCCTTCGTTGACTCTCCAAAAACGACGCTATAACCCTGTAGGACATCGTCCCCGCTTATCGAAAATGTTTTCTAAGCATTTCTTTTGTCATCTTGGTGGTTTCTTGTATAACAGGGTCAACAGCTCTCATGAAATATACAATTTGACTAAATCTGCTTGCAAGAAGAAATTATCGATCTGGCTACAAGATCTTAATTATGACGACACGGAAAAACTACTCATCAGCCCAGCATGACACATATCTTAGCTTACGCACTCACATATACCAATGCGCACGCCCTTCTAACCAATCACACTCACGCACACAACCTCACAGATCCTCACATACACACACATACCCTCACACATCCTCACATACACATTCACACCCTCACACACCTTTATTGCATATATATTTTAATTTTTATTTTTTATTGTTCATTTTGTTTTCAATAGCACAATAATTGATTACTTGTCTGAATCTTAATACCTATTTATGGCTTATTGTATGTAATTAGGGGTGGAGACCTGGTGTCCTGAAATACAAGCATATAGCTTAGCTCAGGCACCAGTCTCCCACAATACGAACATTGTATGCCTTAAATTTGTAGGTTGACCTTCCTCTGTAAAACGTGTATTGTGGTGAGAAAATAAATGAATTATTATTATTATTATTATAATTGAACACAACAACAACATAACACAACAACAACAACAACAACAACACGATACAACAACAACATAACACAACAACAACAACAACATAATTGAACACAACAACAACAACACGATACAACAACAACAACACGATACAACAACAACAACACGATACAACAACAACATAATTGAACACAACAACAACGACAAGAACAACAACACGATACAATAACAACATAATTGAACACAACAACAACATAACACAAAAACAACAACACGATACAACAACAACATAATTGAACACAACAACAACATAACACAACAACAACACGATACAACAACAACATAATTGAACACAACAACAACATAACACAACATAACTGATAATTAATGTTTCGGCAAACGTAGCGTAGCTCCATCTCGCCAAAGGGCGTCCCCTTGGGCGAGATGGAGCGACGACTTCAAAAAGGTGCCTGGTAGTGGCTGGCGGAGAAATGCTCAGGATCGATCTTGTTGGCGTGCCATGGAAGAGGCCTATGTCCAGCAGTGGACGAGTAGAGGCTGATGATGATGATGAATGTGTCATGCAAATCGACATATGCTAATGGACATGCCGTACGTGTATAATCAGCAGTATTTTTTTGGTTTGAAAAGAGTGACAAAAGACAAACACAAGATATGGACAAGACGAAAGTAATGTCTAATGCCCATGTTGTAACGACTCCTATAAAGATTGGAGACTCTGTTCTCGAAGTTGTTGACAGTTACGTGTACCTGGGACAAACTATCCAGTTAGGAAGGTCCATCTTCGAGAAAGAGGTCAATCGTCGAATCCAACTCGGCTGGGCTGCTTTCGGGAAGCTACGTAAAATCTTCTCGTCCGAAATACCGCAGTGTCTCAAGACAAAAGTCTTCGACCAGTGTGTGTTGCCAGTGATGACTTATGGAATTGAGACGTGGTCGCTAACAATGGGCCTTATAAGAAGGCTCAAAGTCACTCAAAGGGCAATGGAGAGGGCTATGCTTGGGGTTTCCCTGCGCGATCGAATGAGGAGTGAATGATAGAATGAGGAGATCCGCAGAAGAACGAGAGTAACCAACGTAGCCCGAAGAATTACAACACTAAAGTGGCAGTGGGCTGGACACATTACCCGTAGGACCGATGCCCGATGGGGCGGACGGGTTCTCGAGTGACGACCACGCACTGGAAAACGTAGCTTGGGTAGGCCCCCGACAAGGTGGACCGACGACCTGGTGAAGGTCGCGGGAAACCGCTGGATGCGGGAGGCGCAGGACTGGTCGTCGTGGAGAACCTTGGGGGAGGCCTATGTCCAGCAGTGGACGTCTTTCGGCTGAAATGTTGAGAGAGATGGCCTATTCTTTCAGTCTAGCACTATTTCCTCATAGGTGATTGATGATTTTGAGAGAGATAAAGATAGACCGAAATTTCGTTACCTCTCTTTCTTTCGGAGTGCCACAACACATGTAACCTATCCCCCACCATAAGTAGGTACCGTTTGATTGTAAAAATTCTGAGAGGCGATTCTCTTTTTTTCTCTCTTTTTTTACAAATTATAGTGCTTGATCGCAATCCCGCCTGATGGTAAGCAGTGATGCAATCGTTGAGGGTAAAGCGCGCTAGTTTATTCAGAGCCTATTTACTCTAGCCTTGAAGACACTAAAATTGTAGTCCGACGGAAACACCGCCGCAGGCAAATTGTTCCAGTCCTTCGATGTAGGTACGCGGCTTATAAGGGGAGGCGAAACGCTTCGTCCGGATTTTAGTGGTGTTAACAACTTAGGTAAGGGTGGAAACTTGCCGTACGACGGGTCTTCCGATGCGATGGTGGAACGGAGATGGGGGAATTAAATCATGCAATTCCCTCACACACCGAAAGGCTAGCTGTAACTCTACGCCTGTGCTCCACTCTCCAGGCTTTGGAGACCATTTTGAGTTAAATCTGGGTTGCCAATCAGCCTCTTCGCAAGCCTGACAGGTGACATTTTGCAGCACCAGCCCAAATGTGGCTGCAGTACTCCACACACGAACGGACCTGAGCTTTGTACGGACGACAGCAGGTCAAGCTACTTCAAACTGTCAGATATTCCCAATCAACATTGCGCCTTAATGCTATAAAGATAAAGTTGAAAATCTAATATGGAAATCTGACAGATTGTAGTAACTTCATGTGCTGTCGCCTGTACAACATTAGAAGCTGCCTTGGTGTGAAGTACCGCCGGACCTTTGCGATGACACAAAGTTTCCTGGCAGCCACCTTGGCCTTGGACCCAATGAACCGCCCAAAGTTTAGGTTCGAGGAAATCTCAACTCCCAAAAGCTGAAGGCGGTCGGTGCAATCCAAGGATACATTCCGAAAAGTAGGAGTCAAGGTGAACGGGCTTCTTTTGGCGGTGAAAAGACACGTCTGTGTTTCGGCGGCATTGAATGCTACAAGATTGACTTTGCCCCATTCGGAGACTGCCTGTAGTGCAACACTCGTACGCTCTACCAATTACCATGGCTTCTCTTTCCGACCGGATTGATTCCCTACTAGCCCGAGCATCCTGCTGGTATACCTCCACAACTGTGCTGTCATCTACATACCCATAGAAACCGGCATCAGTAGATCGTTAATATGCAGCAGGAACAAAGTTGCAGAGAGAACAGACCCTGGAGGAACACTGGCATTAATCAACATGGGCTCAGATGAGCATCCGTCGACAACAACTCGGAGGGACCATTTAGTCAGGAAATCTTTTACCCAGCCAGTCAGGCCATGGGAAATGCCGTACGCCAGAAACTTACTCAAAAGGCCAGCGTGCCACAACCGGTCGAAGGCCTTCGAGACATCAAGGGAGACAAAAGAGCAATCGCTTCTCCATTTTTCTCGAGGGTCTCGCCCCACAAGTAATTGGCATACACTAATAGGTTCCCAGTTGACCGATTGCGGCGAAACCCGTACTGTCGGTCACTGAGGAGATAGTTACCTTCCAGGTATGAATAGAGGCGCGAGATCAACACACGCTCCAAAATTTTGCAGAGTATGGAGGTTATCGAAACCGGCCGTAAACTTAATATCGTTCAAAGTTTGATATCACCTGCAACCTCTCAAAATATCCTCGATATTTCTACATAGGTAGTGCTAGTTAATTTTTTGCCGGCTGAGATGAGACTAGTGTGATGAAATCATTATACACCTCAAGTACAGCTTTAATAACGTTTATTCACTTTTCTCTCCACACAATTAGGTTATCACAGTTATTACAATTGTACACAGCAAGATATAATAAATGTAGCATGGAACCGTAAGATATGCTTACAGTTCGACGTCTGCCCAAAGAGACTCGCTCTGTCCAAGCAAATCAATTGCCAACCGAATGTTTCCCGCATTGATAAAATATTAAATAGATACGTCACTAGCGCACTGAAAATGAAGCGTACAAAAGAACGTAAATACTGCAAGTCGCTTTAGTCACTCCCAGGGGGGGCACACTTAACACTTCATCAATTTTTGCAGTCGACAGCGACACCTGAACTCTGGCGAGTGAACAACTTGGCAGCCATCTTGTCCCTAGGGTCAAATAAAGGTCAATGACAATGCCATATTTTTTCATTTTAATTTTCATATAAGAAGTAAGATGGCGGATAGAGAATCAAACAATTTTATTTTATTTAGATTTGTGTTGAATTAATGTAACAAGTGCACGTGTTATTGCCAAAATTGTGGTGTCTCTTCATGACGACAGGATGCAGATGGATAAATTACCATGGTTATGTGTTGTTAGTGTTACAAAATAATATACTTATAAGTAATCCATACAAAGTTTCAACCCCAATTTGTGACACTTTCGGCTAATTTGTAATATCATTTCTGTGTGTGTCAGCTGTGAAGTTTCTACTCATAAAATAAATGAATTACTGAATACTTTTTTTTAATCATCTGAAAACCCAGACCTATATTATACATAGCTACGTACGCATAGGTACGTAACAATAATATACATAGCTACATATGCATAGGTATGTAGCTATAGTATACATACTCTACATATGCATAGCTACGTATATCACTCACTAGTAGTTGTTCACCCGCCAAATGTAAGGGGGCAGCACTTTCCATACATGCAAATTTTCTTCACATACTCTTTGGTCACTCCCGAATTCCCGATAATCTCGTTCCGTACGCGCATGTGTCCTTGGTGGCTAAGAAAATCTTTTTCGCATTCAAAATGGCGTTTTGTGTACTGCGTAAATGCACGAATTATGATAGAAAAGCCAACAAAAGTCATGGAATCACATATCATAAGTAAGTATTCCAAAATATTTAGATAAATAATATAGTTTCAATTATTTTGTCAAACATTCTTACTGCTAATGCTTAGGCGGCCATTGTAAGTAAAGAAAGAGAGAGCTAATTGGATTTCATGCGAGTGTGACAAAGACGGGAACGCATATGACATAGATTAGTTGCACAGAAGCGATAATGTTTATAGTGACTTTTATATCTACAATTATAGTTCTGTTTCACTTTATTTTCGCGCCTGTGTCCTTAGTTACAATTTATTAACATCTTATTGCAACAGTTAGGTAAAACATTGATAAAATTACGAGTTTATTTTGCGTTTCTAAGTAATAGAGTCAAATGACATGAAATTATTAAATGGGACAGTGTGAATCGATATTAAATGAACATAATGTATACAATAATATAAATAAATATTACCTACGCTCACAACAATTAGCCTAGTATATAAAAATATATACAGAATGTTTGCATAATGATTTACATTTGAAAAATTAAAATAGGATTTGAAATATAGTAAATATAGATTAAACCGAATTAATTTCACTAATTACTATGGTTTGTAATTGTTTATTTTATTGCATTAGGTTTCCTTTAATCACAGTCACAAAATATTAAATAGGTACACTTTAATCAAGTATTAGAAAACTTCAATGACGAACATTAAAGTTTTGTAATACTTGATTGAAGTGTAAAAATGTAAAAAAAATATATATTCACCAAATTGAGCACCTTCTACCACCTACCAAATTACCTACTACTCTGTTATATTTCCTATCTGCATTCTTGTTATTCTTTGGCAATCAGTCAGTGTCTGTGTGTGCAAAGTGTCAGTGATTGGTTGGCAAACGTCTTTTTTTTTCCATTTAAGCGCAAGCGACAATCACTAGCCATCTTTTTCTTTTTTATGCTTTAGTTGCGCCCCATCTCATTCACACTGTACCAATGTAGTTAAATGTACGTTGTATAAAAAATATGCATGTGTGCCTCTGCTGCGTTCGGACACATTTTTTTCGGTTAGTTTCTTAGCATATATCATATCTGTTTAATATTATTATCAATGGTTTCCCGCCTTAAAAGGAAGTGAGCACTCAGCCGACCATTCGACCAATCAAAGTAAACAGGAAATATTAAAATTACTTAACTAAAATATATGAAACTAAACATAACGACTTAAATAATAATTATTATAAATAGAGATACGGTATTGATTTATTAATAATTTTACAAATGAATATAATACGGTTACATAAACGGATGTATAAACTTCATGCAACCACTAGCGCCATCTATCGCTTATGATGAGTCTTATTTCTACTTATTTTACAAAATCATTACACTAGGTAGGTACTACACTTTGAACGTTTTAAATTACGAGAAAGCCGCATGAGAGATGGGCATTTACCCGGTAAAAACCCGAACTATGGGTAAATACCCATTTATATCTATTTTTACCCACCCAATTTTAATTTTTACCGGGTAAAAATTATAATCAGTTTAATTTAGGGTAGATCCGTAGTTACATCGTTATTATTATCGCAGATCATATTTTGATCAAGTTACAACCTGACACTGACCAGTAAATTGCAAAAAATTCGACAAAATCTGAATTACATGGGCTGCCACTACGGAACAGGCTATTTGATAGATTTATAATTTTTATCTCGAATTACTTGGTTGCGGTTAAGAAGTTCACCGAAAGTATTTTTTTTAATTTTAAATACGTATTTCGTAAGAAATATGCAAATAAAATTCAAAATTCAAATAAGCCGCGAAAACGATTTATTCAGCAATATGGCGTCGAGCTTTGTAATTGACGTCACAAGCGGTTTTCGGTTCTCAGTGGTGTTTGTTTTTATTTATTATTTGTTGTTGTTATCTAATAAAATGGTTTACAAGTGGTATGCTGTACCGGGTTGTACAAATAAATCGATAAAACCCCCAAAAAACAGTTTATGTGTTTGCCGAAAACAAGCGTTGATGCGCGTATGACGTCATCGCGACATTAGCCAATCCGGATCGTTTCACAATGTGTGGCGCGAGAAACAAAAAGTTAAACATATTTTTGTGTTTTGTATGTATTAATTGTCATTATTTTCAAACTCAAACTCATTTATTGCATTTTTTATTAAAACTCGTGTAAATGACATAAAGAACCCTCATTTTATGCAATTAAAGCAAAAAATCCCAAAAAAATGAATACTGTCTAATAGCCTACTACCATTTTTTTGTTCTGGATGAGAAATCGTCAAATGACCTCTCCCGCTCTAGGCCTGTGCCTGTGTGTGCCTGTGCGCCAGGGCCACGGTTTCTTTTTAGGCCTCTGCCTCGAATCATGCGGGCAGCGGGGTGGCGGCGGCGGCGGCGAGTGAGCGGCAGGATCTTATGCGTTAAATCAAACGGACTGGTTCTCGAAAACAGCGGTGCAGCACAACGGGGCGGTGGCGGGCAGCGAGCGGTGTACTTTTCGCGCTCGAATCTTGCGGGCAGCGAGCGGTGTACTCTAAGTCAAGCGGTGATCGAGCGTTAGGAATTGTTGCCGCCATTGTTCAAACATTTCTTTCGCGAATAAAAACAAATATCTCGTCGACACAATCGTGAACACAATACTACGCGGCTATAGTGACGCGCGATCTTTTTTTTTTTTTTTTTTGTTGGGATGGGAAATCATCAAATGACTTCTCCCGCTCTGGGCAGAGCGGAAGGGCGTGTCAGACTTTTACTGACTAAAACCCACCCGTGTTTCTTTGCCTTGTTTAACCAACCCGCAACCCTGACCCAGGAGGCATCGGTCTTCGTGGACCCCGTCACGATGTGCTGACATCTCTTTGAGGCGCGCGTGAAACACGACGCGCCGTCGACTCGGGCCTGGTCCTTACCGAGCGGCGAGCTGCCCACTGCTCACCGCCCGCAGGCCCGCGCCTACGGTGGCTGGGAGTTTGGTGTCATCTCCCGACCAGGGCGTCTCCTGCGGCGGCTAGTGGCGTGAGGTCGCTGGGATTCCCGTTGCCTCACGCGCTCCGCCTCCTCCTTTGCCAGCATCACTGCTTCGCAGAAGGAGGTGACGGCCTGCCATGCACTCTCGCTCCGGACCACGGCCTGGACCAGGGTCGGACGCGAGAGATCGCCGCCGATCGCCGCTACGAGGACACGGCGGTGCTCTACCCAAGCCGGGCAGACCTCCACCGTATGCTCCACCGTGTCCTCAGGGGTGACGCGCGATCTGCCAGCTAGTTTCGAGAACGGGTCTTCGATGCCCGCCCGGCTCCCGCGCCGCTGCCGGCACCGCCCCGCTGCCCGCAAGATTCGAGTCAGCGGCCTTAAACAACCCGAAATCCTTTTTTTTTTGTTTCCGGGGTGGAACATCCTCATGCGATGTCCGGCCGCCCTGGGGCGGGCGACCGGTCTGTCGGACTCTTAATGATTGAAAACCACCCCAGTGTTTCATCTCACACCTACACCGGGGGGTTGCGAGAACGAAAACTGCTTCCGCATCCTCCATTGATGCTGGCCCGCCACTGTGGGTCCGGTCCGGTGGGACAGGTCAGCCGCCTAATTCACACGCCGCTCCAACTGTCCGGGTCAGCCAGCGCGATGCGGACAGGGGACAGTCACAGTGAGGATATCGCCTCAGCATACATGAGCAACCAGGGAGGTGGATCATGGATGCTGAGGCCTGTATGGGGACTGCATATGCTCTTTCTACATAGAAAGATCATTATGTAGAGGCGCGTTCTTCAATCTGTATCTCTCCATGGTGAACCTTAGTGTTAATATAGAATCCATGGTTCCGTACCCTGGACGAAACCCAAATTGACACTCCCGAGACAGCATACTCCTGCCGAATCTGAGAGTCTATAATCCTCTCAAAATTCTTCAGGGTGTGTACCGCGCCCTTGCCTTTGAAGACTGGAGTAATAATACTCAGTCCCCATTGGCTTGAAATTTTGCCGATCAGGAACACGCGGTTCAGAAGGTTAGTTAACATGCCCGCATCGCGAGGACCCATCGCCTTCCAGGCCTCAATGGGGACTCCGTCAGTTCCGACAGCTTTCCGATTTGCCATGCGGCGAAGAGTCGTTTGGACTTCCTCGGGCGTTATCGGGGGTACTAATTCAAGATTTGGAATGAATTTCGGTGTCCGCACCTCTTGGTGCTGCTTATTCAGCAGCTCGTGGAAGTACAAGCGCCATCTCTCCTTCACCGTGAGGTCTTTGCATAGCAGGTTGCCAGTAGGGTCTTTTACACAACGGATATATCCTATGCCGCTTTGACCCTGGAACATGCCAATTTGGAAAAGATCTTTTGCCCCTCAGATGATTCCTACTTCTCGTAAAGCGCTTGCAAGTGGTCTGGCTCTGGCTACAACTCTTTTAGTGGCACGTTTGACAACCTTATATGCGTCGCGATCTGGATGCCACGTTTTAAAGAGGGCTTTCTTCACCCTAGTCTTCCTCTGGACTGTGTCGTCCCACCACCAGGTCTCCTTTTCACGTTTGCGGCCGCCCTTAGAGACTCCGAGCACCACCCGCGCCGCCCCAATAATAGCTGCCTGGATCCTGCCCCAATGGTCTTGGACATATTCTTCATCGGTCCAGCGCACTTGTCTCTAATAACCGATGCGAACTCCTAGGACTTACTTCATCAAGCAGCCGCCACCAAATCTGGTGCCGGCAGTGCTCTACACGTCTACGATGGGCCGTTACGCAGAGATCTATGACAAGAAGGCGATATTGTCCAGTGAGACTCTCACCGGCTATGACTTTGCAGTTGGCTGCTTTGCCGATGTGGTGTCTCCTAGTCGGTAGAAAGTCTATTCGGGTAGCGCTTCGCCCGCTGCGAAAGGTGACAATGTGCTCCTGCTTCTTTTTGAAGTAGGTGTTCACGATTGCAAGGTTAGCGGCTGCACACGTTTGGAGAATGTTGTTTCCTTCTGCGGTGCGGCCGCCGTACCCAAAGCCGCCGTGAACACGCTCAAGCCCGACACTCTCCTCACTCACATGACTGTTCAAATCACCACCCAAAATCACTCGCTGAGATAACGGTATCCCGTGAAAATGTCCTTCGAGCTGGATCCAGAACAACATACTTTCGGCGTCACCACACCAGGAAAAGCATAACGGATTTTCCTGGCCTTGGCTCGCTTCTTCAGCCGTATCCGCCTCTGACACGTTAGACCTAGCCCACAGGTGACAGGAGTCGGGCGTAGCTCCTGCGCGCCGTTTGCGGCGGCGCCCTAACTGTGTCACGTGCATTTCTTCCTTTCCTATTCATAATAGTTTGGCTTGTTTTGCTTTTACGAGTGCGACTGTTATCAGACCACTCAGCTCCGAAGGGAAAACTGGCGTCAGCACCCCATCCGTAAGTCAGCGGGTGCACCGTCAGGCAGGTGGGGTTGACACTTGGGTCCCAAAATGGTGGTAGGACCCCAAAGCACTCCAGTACCTGATCGTAGTATTGATGACAAAGCCAATTAAATAACAACTCATTTTATACCCGGTATTTATTATTTTTACCCGGTAAAAATGGGTATTTTTTCATTTTTACCTATTCTACCCTTTTTTACCAATTTTTACCTACCCATTTTTTACCCACCCGCCCATCTTTGCCCCAACCTAATATTTTCAAACACACGTCACAAATGTCATTATGTCAAGTATCTACCAGTACCAGTTTGACAGTTTCAGTCAGGGTTGAGGGTTGCCAACTGTACGAGGTTCCTCGCACAAATACGAGATTTGTGGTCTTCCGTACGAGGTACGAGGACGCTATCAACCTCGTACAACAATGTACGAGATTTTGATAACATTACGGCCATGCGATTTTATTAATGCATTACGCAGTTCCAAATGAGCTTTCGCTACTTCACCGGACTCGGACTCTAGGCTATACGACCATTTTATAAATTGTAGGAACTTCACACGTAAAGCGCACTGCTTGGAGATTTTCTGTTTGACGGTATACCTACGGTAGACGTTCTTTCCGGTGTCCCTCTTGACGACTAGTACTACGAGGTTTGAAAGTCAATATACGAGATTTTCAGCTACACATGTACGAGGAATGTTTGTTTTTGGTTGGCAACCCTGGTTTCAGTCCAGTCAAAGAAAATGGGATCTGTAGCACTTCAAATCGACTTTGTCTCTTTTACTCATCAATAGCTTTAATAATTTATTAAACTATTCTATTCTGCTGTCATCTTTTGGCACTGACAATAATAACAAAAACACAGTTGTACTGAATTTGTAATAAAAATAAATCCCCAAAACATAAAGAAAATGGCCAAAAGAGGTATAACTAATGCAGCCACTAATATAAATAAGAAAAAACCAAAACATTGGACTTTAGGTTTAGTGGATTCGATGAAGGATCCTGAAAGTATATTGAAAAAAACTAAACAAGCTGTTGTGATCACGGATAAATATCCCAAAGCTAAAATTCATTACTTAGTATTGCCTCACGCTGATATTAATAGTATTTACGAGTTAGATAAGTCCCATATAGGTCTTTTGGAAGAATTTGGAGATTTATTCAAGGAGATACAAAATGAGACAGAACTTCCACTGAGTGCTGGTTTCCATGCTGTTCCCAGCATGCAAAGGTTACATTTGCACATAATAAGCACAGATATGGTGTCGCCTTGCTTAAAAACGAAAGTGCATTGGAATAGTTTCACTACTGCAAATTTTAAACCTTATGCTGGTGAGTGCATAATATAAGTTTAGTTATTTAAGTACTTACTCAAGAAAACTTGGTTCAGGTATGGCCAAATTATGAAACAAAATTAGTTTGAAAATTTCTTTTATTTCTGGAGGTAACAAAGTCTTATCATTAACACTGATTTCTTACAGATGTATTAACGGAACTAAAAGAGAAGGGTTGTATTGAAAAAATGTCGCCTGAATTACACAAGAGTCTAATGTCTACAGAACTAAAATGTAACCAATGTACCTACAAGCCCAAAAACATGCCACAACTCAAAGAACATTTACTAACACATATTGAGAAGTAGAATTTGATTTATTCTTTCAATTCATTTTTATTTAGGATGGTAACAAATAGTATATTACCAACAATTTGCCAATCCATACATAAAATAATTTGTAAAAAGCACATAATTTTAAAATAATTAAGGTAGGTAGGTACACAAGTTTCCCAGTTATAGTCCAGCATGACTTTGTCAGTAATTTACAACATGGAATATATTTATTGTACAATAATATTACAACATGAAATCTTATTTTATATAGAATCTGCTACATACTTATAATGTACTATCATTATATGGGGTGATACTGAATAGGAATGTAGTAGTGAATCAAGAGTAATTTTTAAAAGAAGGTTTAACATTGAATTAATATAGGTTATTGCCAAAAGGGATTGAATGTGTTCACTTTATTTTACTGTAGTTGAGAATAAACTATATTAATGTTAAAATCTATGTAAGTTCTGTCATGATTCATCCCTCCATTCCTATTCACCGTTTGTAGGTATGGTTCGTGTATGATAAGCAATTTTATTTTTTAAGTTCATATTCATGTGTTAAATCATTTGATTTTAAAAAATTCTTAATTATTGTATTAAAATTAAGTCATTCTTATAAGTTTTAAATTTATTTAAACCTATTAAAAACAAATTTCCTTACATTGCACTTCATTTATTGCCTAAATCCACAATTTGTTCCTCACTACTAAAAGAAATAATTACTTAAAAGAAAATAATTGTTCAATAAACCTAAATTGAGCTAAGTCATTATGATTAACGTGACAAAAATTGTCAGTTATTTAAACTTCCTACTGAAGTACCTTCTTAGTGTAATAAATAAATAGTATGGCAGTTCATAGGTTATATTCTAACTCTGACCAACCATCTGCCAGCGGAATTAGTTGCAGCAATTAAGCTAGGGCACCCCAACCGATATGGGTTAGGTTGTACTGTGACCAAGTGGTTGGCTAGTGCTTCTTGTCAAATTTTATTTTTTTACCTACTTATTTTGATTAATTAACTTTCCAATCTGTAACTTCATTGCTGAATTGTTTATTTAACTACTCATTTCAATATTTATTATGACTAACTTTTCTTTAGACTACTGCTCAGTTTTAGATTCTAGTTTGCTAATAAACATTAAAATTAAAATTCAATAATTTGCTAAACAAATTGGCATTACAAACAAATTGGTTTAAAACAGTTTGAAGCACCTGCTTCAAAGATTTACCTGGAGGTTTGTCTTAGTTGTATTATTATCGAACATATATGTCACTGCATCATAGTCAGCTTTTGAAAGCTTAGGTCATTTAATGGATGATAAATGTGATTATGCTTAAAACAAGTTGTTAAATGATACACTTGATAAAAAGAACATTGTCAAATTAATCAAGTGATAAATTTTCTCTACAAGTGTATTTACTAGATTGAGGACTATCTACATCCACTAAAGAACTTGAGTCTGCACTTTCATCAGGGTCTGGAGTATTATAGATTGATAAATTACGCCGCTTGAATGCTTTTTTAGGACCAGCTGATAGTGGTGTCCTACATTCATAAATTAAACTGTCAAAACTGTTTCTTGTTGCAGAACTGTCTGGTGTAGACACCGGTGGAGATTTCTCATTCTCTCTAGGTGTGACAGGTGCAGGAAGAAGTAGTGACAGCTTTGATTTAACTGGAGTTTGGTTAACTATACTTTCTGTTATAGTACTTTGCATAACTGGACTTTCTTTCATAGATGAACTTATCTCTGTGGGCGAGTCGGATTTTAAGTCTTCACTTGGTAGACTGGTATCAACATATGGCTGTTTCATTGTCTGACCTGATCGTGCCATGACTACTTGTACAGGGTCATCAATGCCCAATTTCTCACACAATTGAACTGTTTGTGGGTTCATTATTGGCACCAATGGAATGCTTTTAGGAGTTTGTGGATTGTAGACTGGAGCAGTCCTTACAAAACTATCCTCTTTTATTAATAGACTTCCAAGTAATTTACATACATTCTCTTTTTCTTCTTGTGTAGGTGTAAAATCATACCTGTAATTATTTAAAACACATTAAGGTAAATCACATTTATAATAAACAGAGGCCCTATAATAAGAGATTATAGAGATACTAACCTCTCATTTCCACCAGGTCCAGGCATGTGGCTATTAACATTCTTTACACCCAACAAATGGTTAGTATTCTTCAATATTGCAAGCCATTCTACATCATGCCTCAGACACAATTCACCATCATACTCTGTAGGTACGTCCAAAATCTGCAAATGTCTGCGTTTGGGCAAACATTTGTCCAACGCCAAAAACTTAGTCTCAGAATCAGCATCATGTTTGACAAGTGCGGCGTATTGGCAATGTAAATGTGCTGCAAACCAATAGTCAGGCTTCAGAGTTAGTAGTAGTTTCATAGCTGGGACACTACCTAATTGATTTGACTCTATATCTTCCCTGAAACATTTAATTCTTATTAAGCATACTTTTACCTATTTTTATTTTACTTCACCAACTTTAAAGTGTTATTAGAGACATATTAAAATTATATATTTGTTATTTTATTGGAAATAAAATTTTTGAATTTGAATTTATCTCATAACATAATATATACTAAAATTATTATTTTATATAATATTGTAAGGAATATTATTTAAAATACATCAATAAATAATTTTACCTCAAAAAGGTTTTCCGCCTTAATAGATTTTCTGTATTTCCATAATCTGTGATTCCTCTAGGCCAATCATGAGATATCATAATATCTAGTTTCTCTTTAATTTGACTTAATCTGAAAACTTCTAAACATCTGACGTGATAAACTGTCCTTAATGATTTTCCTGTGTAAGGCAGACACTCCCAGTGCCCTTGCAGAAAGTCCTGACCTTTATAAATTCCTGACATTCCTGAAAATATTATAATACAAAATGTTAGTGAATTACATATTAATATGCCTTTTTTATAATTCCTTTTTGGCAACTGAGCCCATGTAGGCTCTTCTGCCAGTGTCATGTAATAAGAAACATCAAAGGGCAAGACAATTTTTCTTAGTAAACAATATAAAACTAAACTACATACATACATATATTTAAAAAAACTACATATCTACATAATATATATTTACAAAGTTATTATTACTGTTATAACAAACTACAATTTTATTATAAGAGAAGATATGGTTCAGAGTACCATCATCAAGACCGCATTCAGACAAGGAACTGTCATGGACACGGATCTTATATAAAAATAGTGGACTGCAGCAGTGTCACAAGTCTTAGTCTACACAAGTTTGCAACAGTTCTCCAGGATAATTTTAGACATTTATTACTTAATGTTATAATTATTCAGTCTTAGTAACAAGGTTATACTAGCCTCCAATTCTTAGGTTTCCATACTTGATAACACCAGCTCGGCCCAAATAATAAATATTAGGGGCCACCCAACCACCATATGGGAGTTCTTGTAAGTAGTTTGAAGCTTCATGGTTGCCGCCAATAAATATTGTCAATATTGGGGCTTTTTTCTCACCGCTGTAGTATCTGTAATCATTTCAAATAATCATTATGTACTTATGTAGTAATACTATCAAACGGTATTGATGATTACTTGTTAGATACAGATGTCTACAAATCGGTATATAACCGAGTTATTTAATTTAACTTACTTATAAAATGAACACATATTCTGATATTTCTCTGGTACAGCCATTGCACTTAAGTCCTCGTGATTTCGGACAGATTGGAAATCACCACAGCATATCAATAAATCAATTTTGATGTTTTCTCTTGTCTGTATTGTTTCAATACACTCGTATATTTTTTCGAGTTCGCCATGGGCGCATCCTTCTACAGCGATTTTCATTTTTTATTGCTAAATGGCGCCGTAGCTTATACTTTTCCGACAATATCTTACAACAGTCTCTCTTATACTCAAAATGCTATTAATCTTAACAGAAACTGTAAAATTACACCGGCATCTAATAAGAATAACAACAAAAACCTAACCCTAATATTACCGAAGCCACAACAAGTAATGACATGACTTTGACAGAAGAGAATAGTTTTTTTTTTGGTTCATTTCTTTCCGTTCGGGCGAATGGAAAAGGCAAAGGCATAGTACGCCATACAGCCAAGTCTTCAGTAATTTTTTTCTTCATTAAATATCTATCCTAACTTATCCTAATTTATCCTAACTTATCCTAGCATCCTAAACTAACTCCTTTCGTTTTACGCGTTTGGACGATAAGGAGCGGTTTAACGTAAAGACATGATGAGGCCACTATGCTACAATATTTCACTGTTCTTTTTGAATTATTCACTGAATGCACTTTTTACTACATAAATCACGCGTTTTTATTTAGTAAACGACACTATAAATAATTTTAAAAGTCCAATGAAAAATGAGCGTGACACTCATCTTGACATTCCCGCCAAAACCTCTTTTTTTTTTGGTTTAATTCTTTCCGTTCTTCTGAACGGAAAAGGCAAAGGCATAGTACGCCATACAGCCTAGTCTTCAGTAAATATATTCTTGAGTAAACTTCTATCCTAACTTATTCTAATTAATCCTAACTTATCCTAGCTTATCCTAAACTTATCCTAACTAATCTAACTCCTTTCGTTTCCTGCGTTTGGACGATAAGGAGCGGTTTAGCGTAAAGACATGATTTGGCCACTATGCTACAATATTTCACTGTTCTTTTTGAATTATTCACTGAATGCACTTTTTACTACATAAATCACGCGTTTTTATTTAGTAACCGACACTATAAATAATTTTAAAAGTCCAATGAAAAATGAGCGTGACACTCATCTTGACATTCCCAAAACTCCCAGAAGAGAATAGCTTTTATAAACCACAAAGTGAGCTTTCTAACGCCGTCACCACACGCTCGCCAGTCCTACCAGTAAATACAGTTTTACATGGATTCAGGATTGTGTTAGGCTTGCAAGCACTTGCTGCCGCTCTGCCGAACCGAATACCGATTGATGATCGCTTTTTATTTATGTAGGTATGCATAAAACCTATCCTTCCGAAGCAAAGAAAGTTTATTGCAAATACTTGCAGTACACATGTTTACGAGTTTCTGGACTTTTGTAGTTAAAGTATAAATCGGGAGTTTTGGCGGGAAGTTAAGCTGAGTGTCACGCTCTTTTTCATTGGACTTTTAAATTATCTATAGTGTTGTTTATTAAATAAAAATGGCTGATTTATGTAGTGAAAAGTGCAGTACTTAAATAATTCATAAAGAACTTTGAGATATCGCAGCATAGTGACCTCATCATGACTTTGCCACAAACTTCCCTCGTAGACGGTTCACGCGGCCGTCTTTTTCGACATGAATGAAAATTCATTACGTAACATTGGCTAAATGCACAAACCGTGCGAAGCCAAAGAAAAAAAAAATGTATAAGGCGTGTATAGTCGGCTTCCATCAAACACTTATTGAGGATATATTTTATTTATTATCTAATATACTACATGGGCTCCTGGACTCCTAAATCGAGCTACTTAGCATAATGACTATATCATCAAAACTTACAAAAAGTATGGAGGTTGGATGATATTCCTGCGCCTTTTTTTTTTTGATGCTCTGGGAATGCCTTTACGCACCGTACCCCAAAGGGCGTGTGTGGGACTCGCCCAGCCTGAGCTGGGAATACCCACTAAACCCACAGCGGCACTCCGGCATCGACATAGTGGCGGGGGAATGGGAAACTAGCGCAGCCTGAGCTACCTCTCCCCCGCCGGCGAAACCTGCCTAGCAAGGCGGGCCCTCAATTGCCCGTGGCTCCCGCGTGGTGAGCGATGTAAGGCGGGCGTCGGCCTCACGCCCGCCGCTCGCCTCAGTGAGGGAGAAAGCGGGCGAAATCCCGCCTTCTCCTCCCCCTACGCCGCCTGCGGAGCGCCGGAGCGAGGGAATCCTCCTCCCGCTCGCGCTCCGCGGCCTCCTTCTGCGACATCACGACCTCGCAGAAGGAGGCCATCGCCACCCAAGCCTCCTCGCTCCCCACCATCGCTCTGATGATGGCGGGCAGCGAGAGGTCCCCTCCAACCGCCGTGGCAAGATCGCGGCGCGGCACGGCCCACGACGGGCACACCGCGAGGGTGTGTTCCGCCGTGTCCTCCGCCGCGCCACAACCGTGACACGACGGTGTCTCCTCTCGTCCTATCCAGTGCAGGTACCTGCCGAAGCAGCCGTGACCGGAGAGTACCTGCACCAGACAGAAGGAGAGGAAGGAGGTGACGCCTGTCGAGCCAGTCCTCCAGGAGCGGCCCGATGGCGTCAAGGGTACGGCGGCCGAAGACGGCGGAGGCGAGGTCCTGCGTCCAATGCTGGCCAAGAGCGACTCTCGCCTCCCGCCGGACGGCCTCCCTCACCTCTGGGGCCGGACGCTTGCCCAGCGCCCTGTGCCCCGCCGTCCACTCGTACACTCTGGCGAGCACCCACGCCTCGAGCTTCCAAGGCGGGGTGCCCGCCAGAGCACACGCCGCTGCGAAGCCCACCGTGCGGTAGGCCCGCGATGCCCGCTGGGCGATGGCCCTTTGGGGCGTCCGAAGGGTGGTGAGGTTCTCCCTCCTATGGAGGGAGTCCGCCCAAATCGGTGCCCCATAAAGGGCCATACTCCGCAGTATGCCGGCGTATAGACGCCGGCACCGCATGCTTGGCCCACCCAAATTTGGCATTAGCCACGAGAGGGCACCCGCAGCCTTCAGCAGGCGCGACGACAGCCCGCTAAAGTGCGGGCCGAAGCGCCACCTGCTGTCCAACATGAGGCCCAGATATTTCATCTGGGCCTGAACCCCAACCCTCACCCCCTCCACAAAGATGTGGGCGTCAGGTGGGGGGCGCTGCCGGGGGCCGTGAAAGAACACGGCCTCCGTTTTGTGCAGCGCCACCCTCAAGCCCAGGCGGCGGATCCTTCCGGCCACTAAGGATCCGCCCGCCGACGCCAAACTGGCTGTCTCCCGGAAGGTGCTCCCGCGGGAAGTGAGGAGGGTGTCATCTGCGTAGCAGACAGTGGCGAAGAGTCCATACAAGCCGATTCCCACCGGGTTACCTTTCAAAAATCAGTTCCATATTCATACAAAAGTATTTACATTCTATTTCATTAACAAAGTATTATTAATCAAATGCCTGCGCGATTTACAATAGCAATAGTAATTCTTAGCAATACCCTAAGTATCACATTTCATTTTATAGCCGTAAATTAATCAGCGCTTAAATTTTTCGTACATTACATTGAATGCAACTCGACGAATTACAGCCTACCTCGGTCAAACGTTTTACTATGAGGCGAAAAGAGACAGAGCGTGTCAGACATCTCTTTCTAATGATCGCTAACCGTCCGTAATTTTTGAGAAAAGATAGGCTGATGCCGACCGGGTTGCAGTTCTCTCCTCTCCTCTATTAGAATGAGACAAAGAAACGTTATAATGAAATCCTTCGCAAGTCATATTCTTTTTATTTTGGCATATTTTCGTGTTCCATTTCGTTTGGTTGAAAATAAATTATTGTTAGTATGTGACATGTGTTCGTTTTTCGTGTTTTTCGTTTGTTATATTTTAATATTTGTGGTATTTAAACTGTGACTGATTCTGTAACGTAATTTAATCGCAGATTTGGTTAAATACTGTGTATTTTGTTTGTTATTATGGCTTTAATTCATATAGAGTGCTGCTCAACTGACTACCTGCTGAATGAACTTAAAGTCTTACGTCAGCGTCGTTAAATAAATTGGACACCTATGAGCTTTTTTTACAGCTCCAGAATACTTCTTTGAAAGACGCATTTTCTCAAGTTTCGACTCTTTGCAGTTTAATTCTGACCCTCCCCATTTCAGTAGCTTCAGCTGAGCGGTCATTTTCTGCTATAAAACGCATTCACACATATGTGCGAAACTGCCAAAAAGAGCAGAGATTGTCCGATTTGGCTATCATGTCAATTAAAAAAAATTTGCTTAATAAAATGAAAAGTAATCCGAATTTTTATAACATCATTTTAGCTCATTTTGTTAAAAAAAAACAGACGCATTGCATTACAATATAAATAACGTTGTGATTGTGTATAATTTGCTTTATTTTTGCTTAATATTTTTGTTGGTTTTGGATCGGTGTTTGTGTGGTTCGGTTTTTAACACTATTATTTTTGTAATTTTTTATTTTATTTTTTCTTGACTCTTATTCCCTAACAATAGGTACTTAACTTAGTACTTACTAACAAGCATGCATGTGTGGTATGGAGATGCACGTCGAAAAAGGCTTTTTTTTTCTTTTGCTGCCGCTTTTATCATACTTGAAAGACACTGTTATCAAATCATCAGTCCTTTTTGTATGGTGAAGGTGGGGCTTTTAATACTATTCTTATCTGAAGACCTCCTCCAAGATATCCTGCAGTAGGTAAGTGTTTAAGTGTTTATTTTTTTGGACCGGCTTCCCTTTGTCAAAATTTCACCCTTCGCCACTGGTAGCAGATGACACTCGTGCCTCGAAGGAGGGTTCCCCGCAGGACCCAGTCGTAACTGACGTTCCGCAGAAGAGGCCCTAGAACGGACCCCTGTGGAATGCCGGCCCCGACAGCGTATCGCCGGAGCTGGCCAGCCCCGTATACGAGGAGGACAGCACGGTCCTCCAAGTAGCTGGCCAGGAGGCCCGGCAAGTACAGGGGCACTCCGTGAAACCGGAGCGCTTCCAGGATGGTGGAGTGGGGGATGGAATTAAAGGCGTTGGCAATGTCGAATGACACAGCCAACACTCCATCCCCCACTTCCGCCGCCTCCTTCACCTGGCCCTTTAGACGGGCCAGGGCGTCCACTGTCGAACGACTAGTTCGAAAACCGAACTGGGCGTCCGACAGGTCCGGTCCCACGCTCCGCAGATGCCGCTTGAGACGGCCGGCGATGATCCCCTCGAACATCTTACCGGCCTCGTCAAGCAAGACGATGGGCCGGTATGCCGAGGGGGAGTCCGCCGGCCGTCCCTCCTTCCGGAGGAGGCATAATTGGCCTTCCCGCCAAGGTTTCGGGAACCTCCCCGACGCGAAGCACGCGTTGAAGAGGTCCCGAAACCTTCCCTCCATTTCGGTGGCCGCGATGGCCACTACCCGAGCGGGAACGCCGTCTGGGCCGGGAGCCGGCTTTTTGGCGCGGAGACGAAGATTCGCCGCGCCAAATTCCTCTTCTGAAACCGGAGGAGGAGGAGCTTCCTCCTCCGGTGGAGCCGCTCCCCTTGGCGGGCCCATAATCGGTGGGGTGAAGTGGGGATCCCTGCGCGGAAACAAGGACCGCACCACCCCATCCAGGAGCGCTGGTTCAAGGGTCTCGGCAACTGGGGGACCAATGCGGCGCAGTTTGTTACGCGCCGCCTTACATGGCCTCCCAAATGGGTCGTTGTCGAGACCCTCCAGCAGCTCGGCCCTCGCCGCGTCCTTGGCGGCGCCGATGGCCGACTTGATTGCCGCCGACGCGATTGGGTAAAAGCCCGCCGTGCCGCCACGCAAGTGGCCCGCAGCTCCGCCAACTCCTCCGACCACCAGTACACGGCGCGTCGGGGAGGCGGACGTCTCGACCCAAGCATGCTGGCGTTGCACACCTCGATCAATGACCCCCTCAGTCGGGCCGCCGCCGAGTCCACGTCCAGGACGTCCACGCCGGGACGTGGCCAAAGCCAGTCCTGGACGAACGCGGCCTCCCTTGCCGCCTCCCGATCCAGGTGGGTCAGAGCCCACCTTGAAAACGGGGATCGGCCCGACGAAGAAGGGGTGCTGTTATGTGGCGCCCCCGTGGATTCTGGGGGGAGATCTCGTCCCGCACGTAACGGTGATCCGAGATCGTCTCCCCCAGTTCCACCCTCCAGTTTCGAATGCGGGCGGCCAGTGCGGGCGTGGCGAAGGTGAGGTCCACTATGAACCGGCCCTGCCGCCGCACGCGCGTCTGGACGCTCCCCCTATTCAAGAGGGAGAGACCAGACGCTGCCGCCCACAATTCGACCGCCCGTCCGCGAGCGTCGGGTTCCCCAGACCACCGACTTGGCATTCAGGTCTCCCAGCACGGAGACCTGACGTGGCGCCGTCCTCCCGATGACCGCCGTGAGGACCCCGAGGAAATCCTCGAAGTCCTGGAGATGCGGTTTGGGGAGAAGTAGACCCCCCCAAGGGGTAGCCCTCCCCACGCGGCGGCCACGTATCCCGGTCCCCTCTCTAAGAGCGAGAGGGGAGGGGAGTCCGAGGAAGACCGCGCCACGATTGCCACCGAGCCGTCATTGTCTCCCAGCCAATAGCTGGGAGTATAGTACGGCTCGGCCACCACTGCCACATCCACCAACCACTCGGCCATTGACTGCACTAGTAAGTCCTGGGCAGCCCGGCAGTGGTTGGTGTTTGCCTGTAGGATGCGATGGTCGGTACCCATTATTCGACCATCGCATCACCCTCGGCCACCGCCGCTGATGGGATATCAGTGGGGGAGGTGGCAGCAGCGGCAGGATGGCTTATAGCTGCCTGCGGCTTGCCCTTCTTCGTGGGAGGTCGGCATACGCTCCCCGCCCCCATTACATGGTCCGCGGGGCGGCCACTGTCAGCGCATGCCGCGCAATGCGGCTTGGCGGCATCGCACGAGGCCGCCTTATGCCCCTGTTGCCCGCAGCGGAAGTAAGTGTCCACCCTATCCACGGTGGACGGACACATGGCTCGGGTGTGGCCGATGCCGAGGCACTTGAAGCAGCGCATAGGCGCTGCCTCAAGCACCCGGATCACGGCCCGGCTGAAGTCCACTAGTAGCCGTCCCTGGCATTTTGCCTGGACGGCCAACACTGCGGCGACTGGGCACCCCAGCCGGATAGAGCCCAGTCCACCGCGGCCGGGCCTAATGGAACGAGCGTGCACCGCTGCGGGTTCGCAGCCTCCGGCCACTGCGATCGCCGCCACCACCTCCTCCTTGGTGACCGAGTCGTCGAGACCGGTCACCTCAATGGTGGTGGTTTTGGTCGGCCTGGCGACCTTTGCCACATCGGCAAGGACCTCCCGCAGCTTGGCTGCGAAGAGGTCCGCGTTTTTGCCGCCGTCCTTCCCCGGAAACTCGAACAAACGAGCTCCGGTTTGGGTCCGGCGGCAAACACCAATCCCCAACTCGGCTGGGTCCGTGGCGGTACGAGCCCGTCTCAGGACGGATTCGTACGTTACTCCTCTCTCGGCGGCCTCGGGGACGATGGTTACCGTGACCGCCGCGGATTTGGGGGCAACCAACTTCGGGCAAGTCTCCTCTGACGCAGTGCGCTGCGTCAGTTCCGCTACAATGCCGTGCAAGCTACTTGCACGGCATTTGAGGGCCTTTTGGAAGGTCCCCTTTAGGTTGGAGGACTTAGAGGCGACCTCGACGATCTCCTCCATGTCCTCCATCGCCAGTCGGGCCAGCTCCGCCACAGAGAGGCCGTTGAAAGTGGGGAGGGCCGAACCATATCCGGCCCTCGCCTTGGCTGCGCGCGCCTGCCTCTCTTTTGCGGCAACCTTTTCTTCCAGTTTCAGCTCGAACTCGGCCCGTTTGGCCAAGCCGAGCCGACGCTGGGCGTCCGCCAGACCCACATCATGGGTGCCGGCCTGAGAAGAAGTCGAAGGCGAAGCAGTCTTCGCCTTCGACTTCCTCTGTTTGGGCTTACCCTTGGCCGAGTCCGACGATCCCTCGGACCCGTGCCTCAGGTAGGCCCTCTTCAGGCTGCGATCCGCCGCCGCTCCACACACGGACGACGAGTCCCAGACTACGGACCCCATGTCCGAGTCGGTGTACTCGTCCTCCCCGCAGAAACCAGCCGCAGATGGTGCGTGACTGGCCTCCGACGCCGAACACTCGTCGTGATGGCCCTGAGAAGGACCTTTGGGTTGGCCCTGAGAAGGGCCTTTTGGGGCGAAACGCCCGGAGGTATTCCGCAATGGTCTCGGCATTTCAGCGTCGACCTCAAGATAAAAACCACAAAAATAAAATAGAATAAAAACCCACTATGAAACAGAACCCACAATAAAATAAAACCCACAATAAAATTCAGAATAAAACCTCAATTACGCAATCGTCCTCAGAATAAAATAGCAAAATCGCGTAAGTCACAGCGCTCGTTAGCCACCGGTCTGCCACTCCGTTACGGTGGTCAGACACGGCGTTGCCCGGGGAACACTACGTGGAAGTCAGCGCTGTGGGGGAGTCCCCCATGATATTGCTGCGCCTAACGGTACCTACAAACGCCACAAAGAAACAACGTATCATACTGACGTCACACGAATTCTATATCTCGTAAGCAGAGTTTAACATGCAATTAGCATACTGTTACGAATGGACCTTATGTCGATGGCATAAGGTTCAATATCGCGTGACATGCAGTGTGTCACTTTTAAGTCCTATTTCGCTAGATCTAGACATTTCCTAGGTACAATAATAAAACGCATTACTAGACTTAGGACGGCCTATCGAATGGTACAGGTCTCAACAGTTTTGTCAACAAAGTGTCGACATCGAAATTTCTAGAAATCCGTTTCCGGGAATTACCGTAGGTACTTCCGAGTGACCTCGAAGTTATGTGCTATTATTATTACGTCTAGAGGAATCTGGAATGTTCGATCAGCTGGACTATATATAGCACCGTGACGCCCGCACAGAGTGAGTCTACACTCGACTAGCGATACGAAAACAGCGACAGTTAAGAAGCGATCTTCGAGAAGACCTACTGCGACAACTGCAACGAGAACTGTGAGTACTACGTGGAGTAACATCTATACTGTTATTGTGTGTTTACAACACGGACTTCGTGGACATAAGGGAAGACTTCGGTGCAACGTCAGCGACATTCTACTTGTCATTGCCTACGATCGACTGTACCTTCGTTGCCAATAAACTTCGTAACCCTTAACCGGCGTTTAAGTACCCCTAGCCCGTAACAATTGGTGTCAGAAGCGGCATGCCGGTCACGCCAAGGAAAGACGAAAGAGTTCGCACGCGACGACAAGCAGCGATGGATTTGGCGCGTCAAGAGGAAGAATCGCTTGGTGTCCCTGCACCCGTAGAAGATGCGGCCGTCATAACACCGACGAATGTGAGTGCGCCTAGTACCAGCACTATTCCCGGAAGCAGCGGATTCGATTTATCGGTGTTACTGGCTCACTTGACGGCGCAAATAAAGCTGAGTATAGCAGAATCCCAGGCGCAAATAAAAGGCATAGTAGCAGAATCACAGGCAAAATCCCAAGCAGCAACCCAGGCACAGATTAAAAGTGTAGCAGAATCACAGGCAAAATCCCAGGCAGAAATTCAGGCACAAATAATTAAAAGCGCGGCAGAATCCCAGGCAAAATCCCAGCAACTGGTATTAGAATTAAATGAAAAATGGAAAAAAACCAAAGAAGAAGTCAATGAACTCAGAATAAAAACAGCTCATCAAGATGCCCGTATGGACCAGCAAGATACGCGCATAGACCAGCAAGACGCTCGTATAGACAAATATGATGCGCGTTTCGATAAATTAGACAATACCATCATGGAGTTTGGGAAGGAAGTAGAATTTTTGCATGAGAAGGTACAAAAAGGAGTTATTAAAGGGGTGGTACCGGTACCCAGTGCTTTGCCGACTTTCAAGGTACCTCATTTTGACGGAACAACGTCATGGGTGGCCTTCCGTCTACAGTTTGAAAAGGTCGCAAAAGGCAACAATTGGGACGACGATCAAGCTCTAACCGCCCTTATGCTTGCTTTGCGTGGTGATGCCGCACGAATCCTCGAGAATATTTCCGGCGATTGCAATACCCTAGCCTGTCTATTAGAAGCGTTGGAGACTAGCTATGGAGAGAAACACCTGGAACATGTCTACAGGGCTCAACTCCGCGAACGCATACAGAAGAGCAGCGAGGGTTTGCAACAATGGGCCACGGAAATAGAACGTATGGTTCGGAAGGCGTATGCATCAACACCGGGATTGATTGGCGCTACTACTCTGCGATTATTTACTGATGGGATTCGAGATGCAGAAGTCAGGGCTGCAGTACGTCTGGGTCACCATCAGACCCTGAAGGCAGCTTTGACGCATGCTCTGGAGGTGGAAGCTGTACGTCAAGATGGCCCACAACACGACCGTATTCGAGAAGTGACCGCACATATAAAAGCCCGACGAGGACCAACTTGCTATGAGTGCGGCGAAAAGGGGCACATTCGAATTGATTGTCCCAGAAAGGCTAAGGGAAGAAGAACTTCTTGGTCACGTGAGGAGGCCGCGGTGATGGCGTGGCGCAAGCGCGATGCGAAGGTCCAGCCCGAGCGCCCGTGCGAGCGAGTCGAGTGGCGTGAGCGGAGCGACCGGAGCGGGCACCGCGAGCGACCCGCTGAACGAGAGCGGGAACGCGTCAAGGACCGGGAGCGAGACCGAGACCGGGAACGCGAACGTCCCGGCAAGCAAGAACACGAGCGCGAGCGGTCGCGCGGAAGATCGTGGAGTGACGCAGACGCAAGGCGGGACAAGAAAGTCGAGGACGAGGCGCGTAAGAAGAAGCGCCTCGAGAAAAAGGCAAGACAAAAGGACCGCCGTCGCCAGGTTACTTCAGGAAGTAACGGCCGACATTGTGACAAACAGGAAGAGAACGTACGGATTATCCAGGTGAATGATTTGGATGAAGACTGGGATAATCGATCATTGAAAGACGCACAGAAGGACGACAGTGACCTGAAGGCAGTAATCGAGTGGAAACAACGTGGCCAGAGGCCCGCTTGGAGTGAAATATCAGCGCTTAGCCCAACAGTAAAAAGTTACTGGGCTCAATGGGATAGCCTGATAATTGATAATGGAGTTCTCAAGAGGAAATGGGAATCACCCAGTGGACAGGAGGTCACCTTACAGATAGTAGTTCCTGGTGATAAAGTCGCGTCAGTGCTACGACAGGGGCACGACGGAGTATCCGGAGGACATCTAGGAGTGAAGAAAACCCTGGAGAAGGTGAGAAAAAGATTCTATTGGGTGCATTGCCGCGAAGACGTAGAGGACTGGTGTAGAAAATGTGTAGCCTGCTCCTCAGTAAAGGGACCGCAAACGAGGGCCAGAGGTCGGCTGAAAGTGTACAATGTTGGTGCACCATGGGAAAGAGTTGCTGTCGATATGGCTGGGCCATTCCCTGTTACTGAAGAAGGGAATAGGTATATCATCGTCATGCAAGACTATTTCAGCAAATGGCCAGAAGCTTTTGCAGTACCTAACCAGGAAGCTCATACAGTCGCCAAAAAGCTAGTTCACGAGGTGTTCTGTCGATTTGGCGTTCCCTTGGAGTTACACTCTGACCGGGGTAGAAACTTCGAGTCTTCACTATTTCAAGAGGTTTGCCAACTACTCGGGATACATAAGACTCGTACAACACCATATCACCCACAGTCAGATGGAATGGTCGAAAGATTCAATCAGACGTTGGAGAATCATTTGGCCAAAGTAGTGGAAGAACATCAAAGGGATTGGGACCAATACATTCCACTCTTTTAATGTCATACCGCTCAGCAACACATGACAGCACAAATTGCACACCGGCGAAAGTCAACTTCGGCCGAGAAATTAGACTACCCATAGATGCACTAACCGGAACACCTCCCGATACTCCTATCCTAGCCGTCGACTATGTGGCCGACCTGCGGCGTAAATTAGATGGAATACATGAGCTAGTGAGAGAGAATGGTCTGAAAACCAGTGAGAAGATGAAGATCCGATACGACCGTAAAGCTAACGTGCCCGGATTTGAAGAGGGAACTTTAGTATGGTTACATAACCCCATTAGAAGAAAAGGAAAGAGTCCAAAGTTCCAAGCCAAATGGGAGGGTCCGTACACGATAGTAACCAGAATAAACGATGTCACCTGCCGGATTAAGAAAGGACCTAGAGGGAAGCTGAAGGTCGTACACGTTGACCGCCTAGCTCGCTATTATGGATCAAATCATGCTCGGGACGAGCATGACTAAGAAGGGGGCAATGTTACGAATGGACCTTATGTCGATGGCATAAGGTTCAATATCGCGTGACATGCAGTGAGTCACTTTTAAGTCCTATTTCGCTAGATCTAGACATTTCCTAGGTACAATAATAAAACGCATTACTAGACTTAGGACGGCCTATCGAATGGTACAGGTCTCAACAGTTTTGTCAACAAAGTGTCGACATCGAAATTTCTAGAAACCCGTTTCCGGGAATTACCGTAGGTACTTCAGAGTGACCTCGAAGTTATGTGCTATTATTATTACGTCTAGAGGAATCTGGAATGTTCGATCAGCTGGACTATATATAGCACCGTGACGCCCGCACAGAGTCAGTCTACACTCGACTAGCGATACGAAAACAGCGACAGTTAAGAAGCGATCTTCGAGAATACCTACTGCGACAACTGCAACGAGAACTGTGAGTACTACGTGGAGTAACATCTATACTGTTATTGTGTGTTTACAACACGGACTTCGTGGACCTAAGGGAAGGCTTCGGTGCAACGTCAGCGACATTCTACTTGTCATTGCCTACAATCGACTGTACCTTCGTTGCCAATAAACTTCGTAACCCTTAACCGGCATTTTAGTACCCCTAGCCCGTAACAATACATACAACTTCCCAATTTCAACTGTTAGGCAAGTGCCCGCCAGACATAACACCCGTGGTCGGAGGATCCTCTCTTTTCTATGGAGGATGAGTGAACTTTACTCCCCGTTTCTCATACCTCCACACTGCTGACCCCGAGCATGAACATCAGCGCAGCCTTCGTTCAACAACTTCAGTGTGACGTCATCATCATCACTTCTGCAAGTTGTAGCGGCGTGTCACTCAGCTAGCCAGCACCCACAGCTTCAACGGGGTATCCTGACCACTAGCATGCAGCGACCGCGCATACCTGGTCATGATGCTCAGCCTCAGCAGCAACCCTGGCACAGCACACTGCTCTTTCGGCCGGTCAACAAGAAGAGCCCTCTTCCTGGTCGACGCAGCAGCCATCCTCAACCCGGCACTGAACGACATCCGACGCAGTGGATTATAACGCAACCCCACCACCCCGACTCACTGGGGACATCTCCGCGGTAGCCAGTTTCGACTCACCGTGAACTATACGGCAACCGGTCCCGACTTACTGGAACCTCAGCTGGCCTGGCAAGCATCGCAAGATAACAAGACTCAGCCCACTATCGAGTTCCCGTCTCGATACCTACAGAGGTAGACGTGCTAGCAGTGAAAAATTTGATCCAAGACAATAGACGAATTACATACCAAGAAATTCAGCATAAACCGGAAATTTGATCAGGAAGCCTTCACTACATTTTACAAGTGCATCTTCGGTTGCGGAGGATAGTTTCACGCTGGGTGCCGCACAATCTCCCCGATGCTCAGAAGCAGGCACGGGTGGAATGGTGCCATGATATGATAGACAAATTTGAAGCAGGCTTGTCTCGGCGTGTTTACGACATCGTTACAGGTGATGAATCTTGGATTTATCAATACGATCCAGAAACGAAGCGCCAGTCGACGGTTTGGGTGTTTCAAAACGAATCAACGCCTACAAAAGTGAAGCGATTTAGAAGTGGGGGTAGGGTTTTAATCGCGAGCTTTTCCAGTTTGACTGGCTACTTGGTGTCAATTCCTTTACGAAACTAAAGAAGCATTACCGCTGAATGGTATAATACCAAATGATTGACAGAAATTTTCTCTGTTGTGAGCAACAAGCGACCAAATACAGGGCACCGCGGGTTACTGCTTCACCACGACAATTCGCCCGCCCACACCGCAACACAATCAAAACGAGGGACTTCCGGGACAGTACACCGGTCAAACTCTTGGGTCACTCTCCAATCCTTACAGCCCTGACCTAGCACCGTTTGACTTCTTCTTATTCCCAAATATAAAAGATCAGCTCAAAGGGATACAATTTTCGTCGCCGGATGATGCGCTGTCAGTGTTCGAACAGGCCGAGGTGTCTGCGGCGGACTGAAAAAAGTGTTTCGAAAACTGGTTCAGACGCATGAAACTTTGTATAGAGGCTGATGGAGAGTATTTCGAAAAGATGTAATAAAAATATATGTACCTACTTAGATAACATTTTTTATTATCGCAAAACTTTCTGAGATAAAGCCTTAAAACACATTTTTTTAAACGTTGAATTGTTACCTATTCAAAGTTGCACGGAGATTTATATTAAGAAGTGGTGATTTATCATAAAGAAGCTGAAATGTAGGTATCTATTAGTATGAAATTGATATACCTATTTGTTATGCGGGAAATTCACAATTTAAATACTTACAATAAGTAAGGAAGATACCTAGTTTATAGCACAGAAGCAGAAACAGATCTAGCAGATAAAATTAAAATCCTTCCTAATATTATACCTAAATGTGAAAGTGAGTTTGTTTTTCTGTTCCGCTTGAACCACTGAACATATTTGGATAAAATTTGGCGCATAGATGGTTTAAAACCAGGAATAACACATAGGATTTTTATCCCGATATTCTTACGAGAATCGTAACCCTCTAATAATTGTTTCACTCGTTTAAGATTTATAAGATTAGATCTTATAAATCTTAAACGAGTGAAACAATTATTAAGGTTACATATACCGTGAACGCGTTGCGGAGGACCTAGGTGGTCAGAAGGACGGTGTTTTTTATTTTGTGCTAGTGGCCCTGTTGGCCTTTTGGAGGAGGGTTATCAGGGTCGCGGTCGGTGAGAACATGCCTGGGTCGACGAAGCTTGCTGATTTTGGAGGCGTAGTATTTAGCTACCGCGACAACCAGAGGGTTACGATGTTTGGGGCCTGTGGGAAAGAAACGCTTGGAAAGGCGTTTTATGAATTGCTGGATCGTGGGGATTTTGATTTGAGATCAAGATCTCATTTAGGATGACACAAGGGACAGTTGTTGCTTTGTAAAGAAAGCGGTTTTGAAGGGTCTGCATCCTATGGATATGACTGGGCGCTGAGTCACACCGCTTTTATATGCAAGCTGTTGGAATGTCTGGAACATTCCACCATTCATCCACAACATCTATCTCAAAGTAATAATACCACTGTTTAATTCCCAGAATATTCTGGTTAGGTATTAGGTCATTTAGGCTTAGATTAAGCTTAGATCACCTACTTACCCAAATCTAAAATAAATGAAGAAAATAATAGTAGGAACACAAGCGGCTAATACAAAAAACAATTTTATTTGTTATACAATATAATATAATTAGCTGTGCCCGTGACTTCGTTCGCGTGGTTGTCGAAAACAAACCAACGTCGTTTAGATAAGAGTAGGCTATATACATATATACTTTATTCAGAAGATGGTATAGTATTTTTTTGGACAATAAAGATCCTAACTTTGGTATAGTTGATTACGTTAATGCTTCTCTATATACTATGTTAGCGGTGGAATTACCCGGAGCATATACGAATTCTACGCGAGATTGACGCTGTTCTACAGTTTCTGCTCGTCTTAGTTCATCTATTCTTTCCCTTGCAGATGCAAGATAACTTTTATTGTTTCTTTGTACACCTACATAGTTATGTCTAGCTATTTGCAATCTTTCTTCTCTTTGTGAGAGAGATTCAGACTCGCGTGAAAGAGCGTGTCGCTTTCTGGGTCAGAGGACAGACGTGCTGGGCATTCCTCGATACTTTCTTGGAAGCGCGGATCTGTGGTCCGACTTCTTTCGAGGGCGTGACGCTCTCGATCAGCTGATAGTCGCACTGCGCGTTCTTGGATGCTCTCTTGAGAGCGCAAAGTCGCGGTTCGAGTTCTTTGCGAACTTAAGCGCAACTCTTTTTCGGTGAAAGTCTCGGACTGTAGTGAGAGGGCATTACTCTCTCGAACAGCTGACAGCCGTACTTCGCGTTCCTCGATAGTCTCTTGAAACCGCAAAGTGGCGGTCCGTGTTCTTTGTGAAAGTTTCAAATTCCTGTGAAAGAGCGACGTGCTCACGATTACCAGATAACCTTGCCTCACGATCGTCTTCTGATTCCTAAGACTTAGCTAAACTAAGTCTCATCCTTTTCGCTTTTCGGCTACATAGCGAAAGGTATGTTTTTCTTCTTTGAGGCATTTTCAAGGAAAATATCAAAGCAATAAACAAAACCAACAACACTTGTGACCGAATAGCTTGCAAACTTAAAAGAACGGTGCGTCAAACGGTCTCGTATGACAACGAATGCTCTGTTAGAATTCCTAGCGGAATACTGGTCAAAAACGTACAATAGTCGGTCGGATTGGCTCGCGAAAGCGAGTAAATCCCTCCGACTACCGGGCGAATAGTCACTCCCCGTATCAACGCGCCCCAGTGAAACCTAACGGTGCCAACGAATCTGTGTGGCGTCGGATCTTCCGATTTGACTCGCAAGAGTCCGATCGTCGTGTGTGTGTGTGTGTATGCAGTGTCGTGCCGTGTGGTGTGCTGTAGCTGCGCTGCGGCGGATAATCAGGTCAGTAGGCATTAGGTACACACCTCCCTGTCCGATCGACAGGGAGGGTTACACACCCCCCGGGCCTCCAACCCGGAGGACTAGGAATCATGGACGCAAGTCCAAGTCCCCATTCTCATTACCAGGCGCTCCTTGCCCTGGTTTACGATGTCCTATTAAAGGACCCCCAAATTCGCACCAAGTATGGCGATAAACTAGCTGCTATTCAGCAGCTAGCTCCCGTTCCCCGGCCCGTCCCTGCTGAAACCGAGGTGTCTATGGACACCGAGGTATTCTCGGCAAAAAGGCCTATCCCTGACTCCTCGGATTCCTCCGAGGAGTCTTCACCCTCGTTCCCGGACGATGAAGCTGACGGCTTCATCGTTGCCTCGGGAAAGAGGAGGAGGAAGAAATCCTCCTCAAATTCGGCCCCCAAACTGGCGGCCGCTACCTCCGCCAGCGGCTCACCCACGCCCGCCCGTGCCCCCTCAATCGCTGTTATGCCGCGACACCCCCCGCGCGCTCAGCCCCCCGAGCTGCCGCCAAGATACCTCCTCCCCCGCCTGTTTTCATACAGGACAAGGGGAAATGGACTAATGTGTCCGGCTGGTGTTCCGACCAGAAGATCAGCTTCACCAAGGCCCAGTCTACACAGACTGGCATCAAGGTGACCGTCCCGTCCTCTAAGGACTACCGGGAGCTGACCTAGCTCCTCCGACATAGAGGTGTGGCCTTCCACACCTACTCCCTCCCGGAGGACCGCCTCACCCGAGTAGTCATCCGCCGCGTGCCAAAGGAGTTATCCTCCAAAGACATAAAGGCGGACCTCCTCTCACAGGAAATCCCTGTGAAGGAGGTCCACCGTATGCACAAGGCACGCGGTAAGGTACCCTACGACATGGTCCTAGTAACCTGTCACCCAGCAGAAGGATCCGCCCACCGCCCTACCTTCCTAGTGAAGAGTATCTGCTCTCTCACAGGGATATCCATTGAGAAGCCCCATAAGAGCGGCACTGTTGGCCAATGCCACAGGTGCCAACTCTATGGGCACTCCCAGGCACACTGCCACGCCAAACCCAGGTGCGTTAAGTACCTGGGCGATCATGGCACGGCAGAGTGCCCCCGCCCCAAGGACCGTGCGCTCTGTAAAGAGCCACCTAGTTGCGTCCTCTGCGGCGCGACCGGCCACACGGCCAATTATCGCGGGTGCCCCAAGGCCCCCAAATCCTCCTCCTCCAAGCTAGCCAACCGGGCTAACGCACGCCAAAAGCGTGAATCCCCAGGGAGTCAGATCCCAGAGCGACTGAGCCCTCAAAGGCCCAGTCCCTGGAATCAACTAAACCACCAGAGGGCCTTCCCGGCCCTCGTGGCGTCCGCTCCCCAGACCGCCCCAACCACCCCCGCCTGGCAGGACAAGGATCCTCGTATCCGTCCTACCACGGCCCAAAAGGCGGCCCCGTCCCCTCCTGCCCCTGCACCTATGGCTGCAGCAACAATCGCCTCACCCCCTCCCTCGACCCCAATGTCAGGAAACGGTCCCACAGATGCTTTTAATATCATCTCGGGGACCTTCCTTATTTTTATTTCGCCTCGCGCCAGACAGATGGCAAACGACTTAAAAGTCGCTATGGCAGCTGGCAATCTGGAAGCCATTATTAACATTTACAATGCGTACCTAGAAATTACGCACGCCCTTTCCTCCCTTGCATCCAATAAGTAATTTATGGATAATACGACCAAACAGAGAACCAAGCCCCGATCCCTCAAGCGGGCTCACTTCAATGCCGACGGCATTAGAGATCAGAAATTCGAGATCTCAACCTTCCTTAGAGAGCACCAGATAGACATCTTCCTCAGACCTTTTTCAAGCCTAGTCACCGCACACCCCTAATTGCTAACTACCGTGTAGTTCTCAACGACAGGCTGCGGTGCCACAAAGGTGGTACCCTTATTTATTTCAAAAGGGCTCTTCATTGCATCCCAATGGACCCCCCACCCCTCAAACGACTCGAAGTTTCAATATGCCATCTCGGCATGACAGGCCACCAACCTATTACTATAGTGTCGGCCTATCTCCCACCCATCTCCGCTGCAGAGAATCATCAACTCTTAGCAGACGACATTGCCCTACTTCTTGGGTTTAGTGACTCCGTTATAATAGCGGGCGACCTCAATGTCAAACACACAGCCTGGAATAGCACCAGGATCAATTCCAGAGGCAGACTCCTGTTTGACCTCTCCACCCACTTAAACTTCGATGTCGTGGGCCCCATGACCCCCACTCACTTCCCCTATAAAACCCCACCACACCCCAGACGTCCTCGACGTAGCGCTCCTAAAGAACGTCAACCTACGGTTAGACTCTATAGAAGCGCTATCAGAGCTATCGTCTTACCATCGCCCAGTCATCATTCGACTGGTTCCCCGTACTGGCCTCTCTGACCCAGGTCAAGCACCCCAGACGAAAGTGGTAACGAACTGGAGGAAAGTAAGCGATCAGCTGAAATCCACCACATCCCCCCACTTGGACTCCATACCTGCACGCCTCGACTCTATCGCTGACACGACAGCCGCGATCGCCTCGTTCACAGATCACGTACAGTCAGTCCTGAACGAATGTTCAAGGGAGGTTATAGTGACAGAAGACTGTCGCTGGAAACGACCTGCTAACTTGCGTGAACTGTTGACCGAGAAGAACGTGGCGGTCCGTACCTACAGCAACTTCCCCTGCGCGGCCAACAAAACCCATATGCGCTAATTACAGAGAACTGTAAAAAGACGCATATCGGAGTGGCGTGAGGCTGGCTGGGATAAGATGCTGGATGAGTTAGAGCCCACCCATCAAGCCTTCTGGAACCTTCAGAGGAAACTAAAATCCAATGAATTTGTGACCATGCCTCCCCTAGTTCGTCCTGACAATTCCATCGCCTTCGATGACGATGACAAGGCTGTATGCCTCGCCTCCTGCTTGGAAGCCCAGTGCTCCCCCAGCCTCCTACCAGTAGACCAAGCTCATCTTCTTGAGGTTGACGCTGAAGTCGAACGTAGAACCTCCCTCCCACCCGTTGACGACCCTGAGGATCCCCTGCCTCCCATCACCCCTGATGAAGTGCAGGACATCGTCAAAGGTCGTCAACCCAGGAAAGCGCCCGGCTCTGACGGCATCACCAACAGAGTGGTCCGCCTCTTCCCTGCCCACCTGATCATCCTCTTGACCACCATACTCAATGGTGCAATGGGGAATAACATTTTCCCACAAACGTGGAAAGAAGCCACAGTTATAGGAATTCCCAAGCCCGGTAAGCCTAAAGCCGAACCGTCCAGTTACCGTCGCATCAGCTTACTAAAGTTCTCGGTAAGATTTATGAGAGGCTTATATATAAGCGTCTCAGAGCCTACGCCGAGAACAAGGGCCTTATCCCATTAGAACAATTCGGGTTCCGTACCCAACACTCCTGTCCGCAACAGATCCTACGCATCACTGAACATATTCACGCAGGGTCCCTGCATGGTATGTACACAGGCGTAGTTTACTTCGATATAGCGAAGGCGTTTGACAAAGTCTGGCACAACGGCTTAATCTATAAGCTGTACGAACTCGGTGTGCCTGATCGTCTCGTCCTCATCTTACGTGACTTTCTGTCAAACCGCACCTTTCGGTATAAAATCGAAGGAGCACTCTCCTCCCCCCGCCCCATCCGTGCAGGTGTTCCCCAGGGCTCTGTACTAGCCCCACTAATTTTTACGCTCTTCACTAGCGATATCCCGAAAAGCAGTCAGGCTCAACTCGCTCTGTTCGCAGACGACACAGCCATCTACTGCTCGGGACGCAGTCCAGACTGGATTCGCCCCCATCTTCAATCCGCGGGCAACTCGCGCGCTGACTGATTTATGAAATGGAGGATTGAAGTCAACCCACTAAAAAGCCAAGCGGTACTCTACAGGAAACCGCGGGTCAGTGTCACCCTTCCACGACCCATCACCTTGGACGGCAAGCCGATCCCTTGGGAGAAGCAAGCCAAGTACCTAGGTGTGATTCTCGATCAAAACCTCAACTTCTCAGAGCACATTGAGACGGTCCGCGTTCGCGCCGCCTTCGCTCTAGGTCGACTCCACCCCGTCCTCAACCCGCGTAGTAAGCTATCGCTCAGGTGCAAAATGCGCTTGTACATAGCTTGCATACGCCCGATTATGACCTACGCTTGTCCAGTTTTCGCACATGCCAAGCCACGTCATATCGATAGGATGCAAGTAGTCCAAAACCGATTCCTTCGTAAAGCCACAAACGCCCCTTGACATACTGACAGGAATCAATCTATAAAAACACAATAAAGATAAAATTCAACAGAATTTCTAACAAGGCCTAGGGTTACAAATAAGGCCTATTAAAAAAGTAGGCCTTATTTCGTACCATATACCTCATACACGTTATACGCAATAATTAATTCACATATCCTAAATAATACAAAATAAAGTCATAGTTACCTTTTCGATGAGTTATAATGTAAACCGTGTACATAACTTGAAATAAAACTCTAAAAAATACCGTAATAAAAAACGATAGAAATTACGACAAATTAATAACACGCAATGAAAACGGCCGTGGTCCACGAACTACCGACGAAAACTGGCGCTATGAGCGTGGGCGGGCCTCTTGCGCACTATTTGCCGAGTTGTGGAGGTGTAGTCTATACGTTCGTGCAATATACAGTATGTTAACTAACAGAGAGCGTTCCCGTTAACCCGAAATAGTATAGCATACATACATGCTAAAAAAAATATTTCCATTCGAAAACAAAATGTTTTAAATTTTTTTCCAATAAGAAAATATTCAATAAAAATTTTAAATTGACATGTAAAACAAACACACTGTACACGCGAACATGAAAGACGGCAACGTCGCAATTTATTTATACATGACGACTACTATTTTGATTTAAAACAGGAGGTTTCAAATTTATTTCCAATTAGAATTCCAATTAGAATCGGATTTTTTATGCTTATTTTTCTATGCTGATATTTTTATTTTAATCTATTAATGATATATATTAACGAGTTTAAGGGAACGCCCTCTGTTATTTAACATACTGTATATTTGATTATAAATACATTAAACGACTTTTTCACACTATAGGCCTTGTTTGAGCGTAGGCCTTATTTGTATAATAATAAATAATAATAATAATGTTTATTACCAGTAAAAATGTTACATACGTTACAAGTACAGTAGTATGGTACAACAAAAGGTGTATCAAGTACCTTATAAGGTACTGTACTTTATATATAAAGATTCTCTGCATTGAATTCGTAGATTTTACGTCATGCGCGCACAAACAAACACACAAAAATTACCGCGCGACAGCAGCCTTTGTGACTGTGATTCGTTGGTGGGAGAAGTGGTGGGAGGCGTCCGACGTGACGGCACAGTGGTGACATGCGCGTGAGCTGCGCGCGGTACTGGCAGTGACGGATTAAGACTACTTGATGCCCTAAGCAATCCACGCCTGTGGGCCCCCCCATCCGTATGCAAACTAGAATCGGTCTTTAGACCTTTACGGCCTAAAAACATTAGTTTTTTGTAAAATAAGATGATGAGATCTGATAATGATGATGTTCCCGACCGATTTCGGCCACGGCGACCACTTCGACTCCTAGCCGATGATTTGGCGCTCATGCGCCCGAAGATGGCTTATGTAGCCTGCCCAGGAGGCTCTGTGGCTGGCCATCGGCGACTCTAAGTCGCGAGCCAGGGAAGAGCTGCTGGGGTCCCTAGATCGGGACCCGTGGGGGCGCCCCTACCGTTGGGTACGGGGCAAGTTGCGTCCCTGGGCGCCCCCACTGGTGCAAAGTATGCAACCCCAGCTGCTAGAGGCGGTGGTATCGACCCTCTTCCCTGAGCGGGCGTGACACGTTCCCCCGGCGATGGTTTCACCCTCAGCCACAGACTCTCCAAAAGAGGAGGGCACCAATGTCCCCGAGGTGACGCAAGCAGAGACGAGAGCGGCCGTGTCGCGGCTTCGGGCCAAGAACAAAGCAAGGACCCGACGGAATTCCTGGCCGAGCTCTCGTCCTGGCTCTGAAGGAACTAGAGCCCCAGTTGAGGGGGCTCTTCACGGCATGCCTCGAGCGGGGTCAGTTTCCCAGTGTGTGGAAGGTGGGGAAGCTGGTCCTGCTCAGGGCGCCCCGCGGACTCGCCGTCCGCGTATCGGCCCATAGTGCTGCTTGACGAGGCGGGCAAACTGTTCGAGCGGATTATCGCAGATCGCCTCGTCAGCCACTTGTGCAGAGAAGGGCCGAACCTGGACGACAACGAGTTTGGTTTTCGTCGGGGGCGCCATCATGCGCGTGAGAGCCCTGGCGGAGGATACGGTATCCCGGGGTGGGGTGGTGTTGGCGGTGTCTTTAGACATTTCCAACGCCTTCAACACCCTACCCTGGAGTTGTATTAGGGAGGCCCTGAAATACCATCGGGTGCCTCCCTACTTCCGCCGTATAGTAGAGGCTTATCTGGAGGATAGATGCGTCATTTATCGGGGACGTGACGGTGCCGGTCGGCACCAAATGTCGTGCGGTGTCCCACAGAGATCGGTATTGGGGCCACTCCTGTGGAACATTGGCTACGACTGGGTGCTGAGAGGCGAGCTCCCGTCGGGCGCCGACCTGACGTGTTATGCGGGCGACACGCTTGTCACTGCCCGGGGGAGCTCGCACAGGGAAGCGACGTTGATAGCCACGGCTGTGGTGCCACAGGTGGTGAACCGCATCCGGCGCCTGGGCCTGGAGGTGGCCCTTGACAAGTCGGAGGCCATGGTTTTCCATGGCCCCCAGCGTGCGCCAGCGCCGGGTTCACATATCGTGGTCAATGGGGCCCGGATAGCTGTCGAGTCCACCATGAAGTACCTGGGATTGGTGCTCGACAGCCGATGGGAATTCGGGCCCCACTTCCGGCGGCTGGCGCCCAAGCTGACGGGTGCAGCAGGCGCGCTATCAACGCTGCTTCCCAACATGGGGGGCCCGAGCGCCGCCTGTAGGCGGTTGTACGTGGGAATCGTGCGGTCCATGGCCCTATATGGGGCCCCTGTGTGGGCGATGGATCTGACGGCCGGAACACTCGCCATTCTGCGCAAGCCGCAGAGGGCGATGGCCGTCAGGGTCGTCCGCGGGTATCGCACGATTTCCTACGAGACGGCTTGCGTCCTGGGTGGATCCCCGCCCTGGGACCTAGAGGCGAAAGTACTCGCGTCATTGTACCGATGGCGCGAGGAAGAGCGGACACGAGGCTCCAGTCCGGCGCAGCGGCAGATCGAGCTGAAGCTGCCGAACGGGAGAGGGAGATCTCAACTCCCTTCCTGGGCCGCAGAAGACGCACCGGGCGCCAAAGAAGGGCGGATAACGCCCTCTTCCGCCCCCCATGAATGGGTTCAGGGGCGAGGGACATGGGGAAGTCCCCGCCCCCTATTCGATGGACCCCGAGGCGGAGGCGCGCGAATGTCGGCGCGCGCCTCTGAGGCGATGCACGGGGTAGTTTGACACCCACTGCCCCGTGCAGGAGACGAGGCCCGGACAGACCGGGCCAGCACGAGGGTGTGGGGCCGTGGAAGAATTTAGACTCCCGCGGCCCCACGCGTGCTCGTGATAGAAGAGACACCGGGGTGGTTTTAGTCAGTAAGAGTCTGACAGACCCCGTTGCCCACCCCAGGGCGGCGGACATCCATTGAGGACTTCCACCCCGGAAAAAAAAAATGTAGCCTATCTTGGCGGCGATACTTCGTGCACACTGAGGGCACGTAAGCACGCCGTCGACGTAGTTGTATGTGATGGCAGCAGGTGGGCGGGCCTTTAATTGGTCGCGTTTGGCATCGAGGTCAGCTTTGCGCTGCTCCTCAAACTCGCGTACTTGTCCGTACACCATTCTGACCGCTTTGCTCCCAAACGTCCCATTCAGAGGGTTCTATATTGCATCTCTTCATGTGTCGTTTTAAGACATCCTTGAACCGGAGGAGTTGTCCGCCATGCTATCGCTTGCCCTCCTTCAGCTCAGAGAAGAAGATGCGCTTCGCCACTCTTTCGTCCGCCATACGTGCTACATGTTCGCACCACCGAAGCTGCCGACGCAATAAATAAGCCTCAATGCCACCGACATTGGCTCGTCGCAGGATTTCGGTGTTTCGCACTCTGTCAGACCATTTGATCTTTTGTATTTGATCTAACGTACCTTAGAATTGGAGTAGGTGCGACAACAATAAAAACCAAAGCATAATTTATTTATTTATTGGAATGCGCCTTGCGGCTTTTTCAGGCATTGAATTCACGCAAGATAGTATTCCATGAATGAGAATGTGTGAAGGATGATATGGCTAAGAAGGGGGTGACTGCCGAGATGGCTTCTGATAGGGATGTATGGAAGAAAAAGACATGTTGCGCCGACCCCAAATAAATTGGGACAAGGGCAGGAGAATGATGATCTGGTAGCTTTTCTTTTGCGCGGGCTTCTAAAAAATCAAAGTCGCACCGCACATTCCGGTACATTCGAATTGCCGAATGCACTAGCGGGCAGCGTGTGGGCAAGCGGGAGCGCAGTTATGACTCTAGGTAGGACTCTATGTCAACCTAAATCGCGCGAATTTAAAAATTACAAAGAGCACTTAGCATGTGGTGTTTGCCTGTAATTGGTTGTGCAGTTAGATTTAAGTCAATAATTTGTATGTATTTGTAATGTGTGAACAATCTGTGGCAACTGCTGGCGAACCTTAATTAAATAAATAAATAAATTAGTCCTAGAAACTTTTTTTGGTGTGGTTTTTGGTGACGTGAGAATGAGACGTGATTCGTGATGCCCTAAGGACGGACTTTTTTTGTGCTTCTTCTGGTGCCCCCCCAGACGTGATGGCCTAGGCAATTGCTTAATTTGATTAAGGGTTAATCCGTCACTGGGTACTGGACAGTTCTTAGATATTGCAACATTACTTTATTTTTATAAAATAAAAGAATTTTTCTAAAATATAAGTAGCCTAAGTTACTCCTTATTGTCGGTCCGTATAAATCCGTATAAATCGGTCCAGCCGTTCCAGAGATTAGCCGGAACTAACAGACAGACAGACAGACAAAATTTTTAAAAATATGTACCATATTCATGTAATAGAAAGGGGTTATTTTAATATTACAAACAGACACTTCAATTTTATTTATTTGTATAGATTATGTATTTAGTTTTGACAACTGAGCAAACGAAGTGTTCCAAAATTGAATCACGAGCGCAACGAGTGATAATAATCCTGAGCCTTTCTAGAGAGGGAATCAACATAGGACAATGTGAAAAATCTTTCTACCTACTCGAGCCCAAGACGTGACTTTCATCCCACCACGAGAAGTTGACTACAAAAAGAAAATTGTACGAAAAGTTTTAAGGTAACAAATAAATAAGTTAAATTATGTTTAGAATTCATTTGAATTCTAAACATAATTTAACCTATTTATTTAAAATAAAAGCTAAGTAAATTGAATTTCGAACACTGTGTACTAAACTAAGTATATACTTAGTTTAGTACACCGTGTTCGAAATTCAATTTACTTTATAAATATAAAGCAAAAATACTTTTCTGAGGGGAGGATGAAAAATAATTTAAGCTTGGCCCGTTGCTAGTTATCATCATCAACCTTTTATCGTCCCACTGCAGATTAAAATAAAGAAATCAAAATAGGCAAAGAAGAGATAACACTAAAATTGTAAAAAGGCAATAATTAATATGCAGACGTAATAAGTACTTACCTACAGTAAAAATGGTAATGGTTTATTTAGAAATATTCGTAGCAATTCGTAGCACTTCGTAGCAACCAAATTCTTTGGATACTTCATGAGCCCTATAGTTTCAACGGTAGGTAAGTAGGTAAAATTCAACCTATTAATTTTCAAATTATTAGATCATTTTTATGTTAGGAAAAAATAAAATTGACGTCTGACAAATTTTGTGAGGAAGAACTATCAAAAATTCATAATTAATCCAATAAAATAGTGGCATTGAATAAATCAGGATATAGAAGTATGTAGTTAGGTAGGTATATCTGTTAAAACTAAGTAGTAGTAAGTAGAAATATATGAAGGTATGTAGGTACTATAAATATTACTAATTACGATAAATTTAAAAAAATCTAATATAAAAACTTTTTTACAAAAAAACAACCGACTTCGGAAGTCGGTCTCTTTGGTTTTCGTATACTTATTCGTTTTTGACACCAACTTCTGAAATTAGTTATTTTTCTCTTTGTAGTGTTTTTTGGAAGTCGGTTGTTTTTTGTTTTTGTAATAACAGTTTATATTTTACACTTTTTAATTGTGTGACGTACTGTAAGCAAACGACGTAAGTAATTTTGATTACTTTAATTTTTAGCCATAATTTTGGTTCATAAACGAAACCACTAAACCGATTTCTATAAAATTCCTATGAGATCAAACTGAAATTATGAGCAATGCTAGACATGACGCGAATACGCAACTTATATTCAGTCTTAATTGATTATTGCATAAGCGTGACGAGTAGGTAGTTGTCCTATATTAAACTTCAATGTCCTAACTTTTTAAGGATTTCCCTCGACTGCCTATGGTCTTCATCATCAGATTTACTGCAGACCATCATTTTAACCCATATAAGAGCAAAGTTCTCATGAATATACATGAATCAAGTCCAAACACAAAGTAGCTACTGTAAACCGTTAAAGAGTTCCCTGAACTGGTCTTTCTTTTCATTATCAGAGCCTTAATGAGAGCCACAACCGACCTAGGTGCAAAGTTCTCATCAATACGAATTAATCAAGCACAAACGCAAGGTAGCTGCTGTGAATCGTTGAAAAGTTCCCTCGACTGTCTCTCGGCTCCATCATCAGATCTACTGATGACCTTCATTATAACCCATATGGATGTAAAGTTCTCATTAATATATTTAAATGAATTGAGTCCAGACACAAGGTAACTACTGTAAATCGTTGAGGAATTCCTTGAACTGATCTTTGTCTTCATCATCAGCTCCCTAATGACAGTCACAACCCATCTAGAAGTAAGGTTCTTATCAATAAAAATTAATCAAGCACGTACACAAGGTAGCAGTTGTGAATCGTGGGGGAGTTCCCTCGATCGTTTCATGGATCCATCATCAGATCTACTGCAGACCTTCATGATAACCCACATGGATGCAAACTTCTCATCAATATAAATGAATTGAGACCAAATACAAGGTAGCCACTGTAAATTGTTGATAAGTTCCCTAAACTGACCTTTATCTTCATCATCAGCCCCTTATTGACAGTCACAACCCATCTAAGTGTAAGGCTCTTATCAATACAATTGAATCAAGCACAAACACAAGGTAGCTGCTGTGAATCGTTGAGGAGTTCCTTCCCCTGTCTCCCGGCTGCACCATCAGATCTTCTCCAGACACTTATCAAATTGTAGTGCTTTAAAATACCTAAAGAAAAATCTTACAAATGCACTAGCTGTCCCTAGAATTTTAGAAAATTCCCCTTGATTTCTCTGGTCTTCCACCATCAAACCCTTATGTCCTATATATGGGACCACCTTCTTTCCAACAAAAAAAGATTTATCTAAATCGGTTCATAAACGACGAAGTTATCCGCGACACAACATAATAAAATATAAGTATACGTATAGGTATAAGTATACCTATATACGGTCGAGTTGAATAACCTCCTCCATTTTGAAGTCGGTTAAAAACAGTTTATTGTCACAAGGAAATACAACATTTTTTTTATGCGAAACAAGTGTTTTTGAGTTTTTTCTCGGTGGTAGGCCATAACATCAGCTGCCGGCAGAAGTTACCACCCACCAGACAAAGTTTTGCCGCCAAGCGATTCGTCGTGTTCCGGCATGATGTCTGGTGAAGCTGTACGGAGGACGGGTATGAGCAGTTGTGTTGCGATGTGTGGCGGGTACCATGCGCTAAATGTTTTTGTGTCGGGAGTTTGGTCTTGGAGATTCTCCAGATCAATCTCCCTCTAGCGCCGCATCGTTTGGTCGTGTTGGTCTTGGGTTTAACATTGCATCACCTCGCTCAACTGCCGTCATCCTTTCCTATGCCTAAGTTTTTTAAGTGAATAGGCTTAATAAACTAGTGCGCTTTACCACCAACGATTGCATCACTGCTTACCATCAGGCGGGATTGCAGTCAAGCAGTAGTTTATAATTATTAAAAAAAAGTGTCCAGTATATTTAAGTAAAGAATCTATGTACAAAATTTTAAAAAGATATACCTAGTGACAAACAACAAAGTTATGATCTTGCTATTCTACATGGTTGTCCCAACAAAAATATGGCCAAAGCTACGCTCGGGCGGCCGAGCGCGGTGGGACGACCTCTGGCGTCAGCTGTTGCGCGTGCGCAAGTATTATGATCTGTCGTAAGATGCCCAAATACGAATAACCACTGTACCTATGTATCACAAATAAAATATTTCTGATTTCTGATGCGTGCGCGCGCTCGGTATCCACACAGCAACAATTTCTAAATTTATTTGGGAGAAAATATAACATGGTGTAAAAATGGTTGGTCCAGGTTTCGCATAAACAAAAAATAACGTCGTATATACCTACAATATGTAAAGAAAACCCTGTCCGATCCGTGAAGGTATTGTTAGTTATCGATAACTGATTCTACTAATGCCCACAAAGACAGACTAAACTTAAAAAAAATCCCCCTAAAAAAATAAATATTATTTCGCAAAACGAGGTAACTTAATACATGTGCGTTAAGCAACACCCTTCCGCGGGCGGCGGGGGGCAGGGCACGCGGCACCTGTGACGTGGTCGCGTAAACACATGTAAGCTATTTTCCTAATACTTAACTTAAATTTTTGGTACATAAAATATAGAGTACATATATTATACGTAGTCCATACCTACTTGAAAGTATTATAATGCATACGTTATGCAGTTGATTTGAAATACGCGAAATATTTTAAAATTGTATTGACAAATGCCTCAACTTTATTCATAGTCTGAATTCCACAAAATGTGTTTGATACCTGGATTTCGTCCATGTTCCTTTTTGTAGGGCTATCACCTAAAATTAATGTCGACTTTTTAATTGTTTTTCGAAATAACAAGTTAGTATGCATGTTATTTTAGTGATTCTATTGAAATATGCCGCAATAGGTATTGTTAATAATTAAATAGTTAGTATGTAAAAGTCGATAATCGTGTAAATATTAGAAGATTTGTAAAATGTGAGTTGTGATAATCCTAAATTGGTTTGTTTACCCAAGTAGGTATATTCTTTGTCGAGCTTGGCACAAGTATAGGTAAGTACATATATTACGTTACCCCTAACTAATATACTTATATAACACCATACCTACTTCAGAATCCACAGTCACCACTACCTATTTAATGATCCTGAAACTTTGCCATGTTCCTATAGGTAGGTAGGTAGATACCTACCTACATAGATACTCACTACCAAGTACTTAGTAGATAGTAACATAATTAAAGAACGAATATTTAGAATAATATAAGTAGGTCCAGAAATGCTATTTAAAATTATAACGTATTAGGTAGCTACCTACCTACTAGGTATGTTCCGCTAACTCACCAGCCAATAGCTTACCTACCTACCGCATACCTTGACAACTCAATTAGCGGTTACATTGCGCGAAGTGGGCACAAAATTAGATCGTGCTAATTGATACGAAGTGGAAGGTTTAATAAAAAGCAACTAATTGCATGTGTTAGTGGACCGTCGATCATGTAACGTAGCCATAACACGTAGGTACCTACTACCTGATGTTATCACCTGACCTCTACGCGTTTGGTGCAGCCTTTTCTTCTGAAAACGCCTGCCTGAATTATTAAACTAGGTACCTACTGTATCACTTTCACAGTCGCACAGAGTATCTAGTTCTAGAAGATTCCAATTGTGTATTTACTTATATACAATTTTCTTAGTTTTTTAAGTAATGTATAGGTAGCCAGTAATTTCTATACATACTCAATGTGAACCTCGTTATCAGGGGTCGGCCTAGCTTCTCCAGTAGTCACGTAGATAAAGGCCCGGGCGCTATGACGTCAGAGCGGCCGGCTGAGCGAGCCAATGACACAGCGAGGCGGCGCTACATGCGCGTGCGCACCGCCCACTTACACTGCTGAAGGGAAAACTTGGAAAACTTTAGCACTCTTGCGTTGACACATGCACAAAAAGATTTATAAAATAGATGTTCGTTGATTTAGATCCGCTTTTATTTTAGTTTTCAAATACTATTTGGTTTAGGTACACTTAATAGTTAATTATAAAATGTAAAAAAGACAGCTTAATGACTCATCTTTCATAATTATATTTCAGAAACAATGCCATCACTTAAGATACTTGCTGAGACCCTATTCAAACGTTCTACGACTTTGTGCTACAACGATCATGTTTAGTTGTTTGCCTTTTATAAGTTTATTTACTTTAAAAAGTACTAAAGTAGTATAATAATAAGTAATCGATAAGTAAACAAATAAGTAGGTACGAGACCGACGTATCAGCGATCGGCGCGCGCGCCCCTTCTGTCGAGCATTTTTATAGTTATGCGCAGAGCATAAGGAACTCTTTATAGTCTATGCACGCGAGTCGGCCGCACGCGCGTTCTTCTTGCGACTTAAAAAAAAACTCTTCGCGGCATTTGAATTTGTTCTAAAAAGTTTATTGAATAAGTTTGTGGTTACAATGAGCTGGAATCAAGATCGCGACCGTCCCTGCGACAAGCTGGAAATCGACGAGGCGGTCGGGAAACTTTTGGAAAGCTTCTGTTATGAGAGCATTGTACCTCAACCGACTAGGTACGTAATTGTTTACCTACATTTTATTTACCTAGGTATGTACTTATTAAGTACCTAAGGCATAGAAACGATATATTTACAAGGGTAAGTACAATAAGCAACGACAAGTCTTCAATGCTGTGTAATACATCATTTATAGGCACTTTAATGAGCTGTTGTCTGTTCATTAAATTATTTGAATATGGGTAAAATATAGAATTTATTTATAATAAGATTGTATAACAAATTAAAATTTTAATTACTATAATTAATATTGATGCTAATGGCATCTTAATCGGTGCTCTCTTAGAAGTATTTTTTTTTTTGTGTTTCTCTTTTATATCTTTGCACCTATCATGTTTTGTCTCTGCATCACCTTAAGGTAGACTGGTAGAAAATGCTTAAGGCATTAAGTCCGCCATTGTATAATGTTTTTCTTTGTGTATAAAGTTTTAATAAATAAATAATGTATTCCTCTATACAGGAAATAAAAAATGTTTTACGTATCTGGGGATGAACTTTAAAGCCTAAATAAAAAATTAAAAGTAATATTTTTTTGTCTTTCGGTAGTCTAGTCACCGTTATAATTTGATAAATGGTGGTGTATCCTGCAGACCCTTGACATTTTGGGAGAAAATTAACTTACCTAACTATTAAGTAACTATTAAGTTTCAATTAAGCAAGCTAAAAAGTAAGAAAGCCTAGGTAATTAGGTACCTACTTAGGTAGAGTTAGATACCTACCTAAGTTAGTTTAAACTCTGCACTTAGTACCTGATGTAATTAACTTATTAACTTGACGTAAGTTTATTTTTAGAAACAAGCAGCCCGACATGTGGAATTTATTGTCAAATACCTATAAACTCGACTATAATAAAGAAATATAAATAGACTGGCTATGCCCCGCGGTTTCACCAGAGTAAGTTTCGTAGTTTTTCCCGTAGGAATATCGGGATAAAAGGTATTCTATATTATTCCTGGTTATATACTCTCCGTGTGGCAGACTTCATCCAAATAAGTAACTGCGCTCTGTAGTTTTTCCCGTGAAAGATTAACAAATATCCATGCATATCCATAGATACATTCATATATTTTTCGCATTTTTAATAGGTAATAGTTGGATATTAGGATTTGTATGTACCTAAATATATGTATGATTATGAAAATCCAAGCGAAATGAGACCTTATCTATAGAACTCCAAACTCTTTTTAGGAAAGCTTTTACGTCACGTCATGGCTAGTTTTATGTAGGTGGTTTTACCAATTGCGGTGGCCACGGTGTTGGCACATTATTTCATAGAAAAGTTTACATGTGAGTCGAATTAATTTACGAGTTAGAAAGTACGAGGATTGCGAAAAGCTTTTCCTTCACATCCTTTTTAATTTTTTCTTACTTTAGAACTTGACATTAATTCATAAGCTTTCAAAACCGAAACATTTAGTGAAATTTGTATGGTGATCGCACGCGGTTTTTTTGTTAGGTAATTAGGTAAGTACCTACACCATAGGTAGGTATATTTTGTCAGGGATAAGTCCTCGTTTATACCTATTTGCTTAGTAATTAGAGGAGTTCGTACATACCTATAGGTATACCGGTATTCCGGTCATCGTGGAAAGCCTTGGGGGAGGCCTTTGTCCAGCAGTGGACATCTATAGGCTGAGGAAGAAGAAGAAGAAGATAGGTATACATATACGAACAGCTCACACAGATTGAGTTAGCCCCAAAGTAAGTTCGAGACTTGTGTTATGGGATACTAACTCAACGATACTATATTTATAGGTAATAGATACATATATAGATAATCATCCAAGACCCAGGCCAATCAGGAAAAGATCTTTTTCCATCATGACCTGGCCGGGGATCGTACCCGGGGCCTCCACGTCGCAGGCAGGCGTGTTGACCGCTGCGCCACGGAGGACGAGGCATACAAGTTCTGAGACGGGGGACGGCAGCTGCACTCCTCCCTTGCCCCTCCCCGGGTACGCCTATGGATAGAGCATAAAAGAACTGCAGGCTGGCTACTCTTCGCCTGGATAGTAGCCAGGCTAGCGGTGTTCTATAGGATGTATTTTGGAAAGTATGCGAGGGAATTGCATGCAGCAGGACTTAATTCCCCATCTCCGTTCCATCATCGGACACGTCTGTAAGTAGTACGGCCAGTATCCATCTTTGCCTTGTTGACAACATTAAGATACGGACGAAGCGTTTCTCCTCATCTTTTATACCGCGTACGTCGAAGGATTAGAACAATTTGCCAGCGGCGGTGTTTCCGTCTGACTACTTACAATTTAAGTAAGTGTCTTCAAGGCTAGAGTGAATAGGCTCGGAATAAACTAGTGCGCTTTACCATCAACGATTGCATCACTGCTTACCATCAGGCGGGATTGCAGTCAAGCATTAGTTTATAATTATTAAAAAAAAAAATACTTTAGTGTTGTGAATGAGAGAATCGGCGCTAATACGTTTTCCCAAAACCTTTGAATACTATCTTTTATACCGCGATTAAAAATAAACTAAGTAGGAACGTCTGTGGTCCATCATCATCATCATCACCAACCCTTTTTTATCGTCCCACTGCTGAGCACAGGTCTCCTCTCATACAGAGAAGGATTGAGCGTAATCACCACGCTTGCTCAATGCGGGTTGGGGATTTCAGACCTAAAGTTTAGGTTTCCTCAAGATGTTTTCCTTCACCTCATTGGTGTCCAAGATATATTTAGAAAGTACATATAACTTAAGAAAAGTTACATTGGTACTTGCCCTGGGCTCGAACCCGCGTACTCATACTTGAGAGGCTGGTGTTTATCCACTAGGCCACCACGACCAGTCTGTGGTCCACATACAATGTATTAACAAGAGTTTGGGGAATCTTGAAAAATTGTCGCAACCAAAAACTACCGAAAATGCCCGTAAGTACAGACGACAGCACATCAAGTTAAGTAAGTAGTACAATTTGTCAGATTTCCTTATTAGATTTTCAACTTCATCGCTAAAACATTAAGGCTTAAGGTTGATTGGGAATATCTGACAGTTTGGGGTAGCTTGACCTGCTGTCGTCAGTACCTAATAGCAAAAAGCTTCTCGGTGCCGTGCTTTCGATTTACTGTGCAAGCATGGCACCCGTAAATGAGTCATGAAAAACCACATGTAGTCGTTATATTACTAAGTACCTACTAAACCTTGTATCTACTCTTAAAACTATTTTTTTTACTTGCCTATAGTTAGGTACATACCTATATAAGTACATATATATATTACAACCTACTAGCTGCGATTAGAGAGCAGAGATGACTCGGAGGTAACGGTCCCGACTAATGAGATGTAGGTCGACACGGTTAGCGCAGTGGCTAAGCAATCGACTGCTACGCTGCGTGTCACGGGTTCGATTCCCACGGAACAAATATTTGCATTCCCTGTACTTACTTAGGTAGTTTGTCCGGGTTTGGCTGTTTGTGTATTTAAGTTTAAATGTTTATAAACGCACCCACGATACAGTACCTAATTTCTAATTGGAGCCACGTTTTTTTTTATGTCGTGGATTCAGCGCTGTGCTTTGAGCCAACGGTTCTCGTAAAGAAACTGCGAAGACATGACATCTTCAACTTCAACTCTTGATCAATGGCCCCTGTGAAATAGATACCTACCACAATTTTGCCAATAACACGTGTAACAAATTATAGAAATTCTTTGAAAATATTATTTCACAATAATGGCGGATATCGCCAATGATAGTCGAAAAAGACGGCCGCGTGAACCGTCTATGAGGGAGGTTTGAGGCAAAGTCATGATGTGGCCATTATGCTACGATATTTAAATGTTCTTTATGAATTATTTACTGGATGCACTTTTTACTACATAAATCACGCACTTTTATTTAGTAAACAACACTGTAAATAATTTAAAAGTCCAATGAAAAATTAGTGTGACACTCATCTTGCTTTCCCGCCAAACCACATCGACCTGACATCTATCAACATCAACCCGCACTGGGTCCGCGTGGTTCATTACAGTCCACTTCCTCTAGAAGAGAAAAGTTCTGTGTCCCTATAGTCTGAAAATGCTAGTCGTGATGACCGAACGAGAATTTTAAATTCAATTCCCAGTTATTTTTATGATAGAGGTTACCTTCGCGCAAATAGATAGCTACCTAGTGGTTACAACGCATAAATAATATAATTAAAGAACAATAAATTCGCTTTAGATGCCCATTTGTTTATCGTAATATTATTTATTGCTGAAGTGACCCCGTATAACATGAATTATTCCGTAATTAGTTATACTTAAATACCTAAATAGATAGAGAAATATCTAGCTAATGCCGACCCGGGGTCAGCGGGGCGGTGTACATGAAAACGACACACGATTACCGCCTCTAATTGAATAGACGCTGTGTTATCTGGCCCTTGTTTATTAATTTCCTATCAACTACGTCGGCTCTTTACATCAGCCTCTTTTCGGGACTTCAAGACTGTGGTAATTATTGGTACTATCTTCCTTTACTGCAGCGGCAGAAGCTTTTCAAGAGATATGTTTTGGAGCTTTCCATTTTTATTTAATCAACTTAATTTTCACAGTAGGTTTCTACCGTTATCGCTGTATCCATGTATGGAATAGGCTTACTGTATTTCTATAGGTATGTAGGTATCTACCTACTCATTTAAAGAGGACGCATTTACTTTTATCCGTTGATTTTTTAAGCTGAATATACAATTAGTAGCGGCCGCCAGCGACTTCGTTCTCGTGGAGTCAGCTATACTCCGCTTCTATTCGTCGCAGCGTGATGTTATATAGCCTAAAGCCTTCCTGGATTAATGGGCTATCCAACTCAAAAATAATTTTTCAAATCGGATCAACTGTTCCTGAGATTAGCGTGTTCAAAAAAACAAACCCTTCAGCTTTATATAGGTACTAGCAGCCGCCAGCGACTTCGTTCGCGTGGAATTAATTATACTCTGCTCCTATTGGTCGCAGCGTGATGTTATATAGCCTAAAGCCTACCTGGATTGATGGGCTATCTAACGCAAAAAGAATTTTTCAAATCGGACCAGTAGTTTCCGCGATTAGCGCGAACAAACAAACAAACAAACAAACAAACTCGTCAGCTTTATATATTAGTATAGATTAGTATATAAATGAAATTCTAAATTTGCTTTAATGATCGAAAGGAACTGAAATTATTGTACTACCACCTTACAAGATGTACATAAGTGTTCCTTTTTATTCCTTTTTATAATACCTACTTAGGTAATAGGTACAGGCAACTCATTAAGTTCGGGCGACAGCAGGTCAAGCTACCCGAAACTGTCAAATATTCCCAATCAACTTTGAGCCTTAATGCTTTAAGACTGATTTACACGGTGCAATTTAATTGCGTATGGCATACAATAAAATTGATTCATCGAATGACTTGCATCAATTAAATGGTATTTAGACAATGCAACTTTCATTGTTGCTTCACCTTAATTAAAGCCGTAAATCAATCTTTAGCGATAAAGTTGAAAATCGAATAAAGAAATTTGTCAGACTGTAGTAGCTTGCTTGATCTGCTGTCGTCTGTACCTAGCTAAGTATTTCGTCTACACCACGGATCATCAAAATCTTCCCCTTAAAACACCCCGCAATTAATAGCGACATTTCTACTTACCTTAAATCAGTCATTTATACAAAGAAGTTAATCTAATATTGCAAGAAAAAAACGCAGAAAGTAAAGAGAGCTACGTTTGTTGCCTGTTTAACTGTTCTCTATAATGAAATGCAAATCAGTAATTACCGAAAAACCTATACCTATCTACCTAGGTATAATCATTAATAATGGACATGATAAGAATAATTTAGTAGATACCTAGATTATTTTTAATAATATTCAAAATATTGACGGGTCAATCCTAAAAGACAGACAGGGAAGTTTGTCTTTTAGAATTGACTCGTCAATATTTTTATGGAACTAAGGGTGAGGCCAATGGAGCGAAATTTTGGGAGTCGTGAGTCGCAGAATTTCGATCGTAGAAATTCTTTTGGGATGCCAGACGGGTGCATTTTATTCAGTTACTATCGAACGTTTATAGCGGATATTTGTTTCGTGCAAAGGCACCGTTGAAAATTTTGTGTATATAAGTACCTACTTATTTACTGAGGAAAGACTAAAGATGCTTTGTAAATCCGCTTAATAGTGAAAGACTGATGCTTGGACAATTCCACACTATATGGGAAAGTTTATGTGCAAATCCACATATATTTTAAAAGTACCTACTATCATTTGCCATTACATACATGTTTTTCAATAAAATGTAAGTAAGTAGGTACCTAACTGACGCTTTGCTCGGCCCGCAAACTCAATTCGGTCCGAATAATGCGTGTGAGTCGGCAGACAACTCATTTTGCGTCGTCGTGTGAATGAAACAGGACTTTTAAATGAAACCTAAAGCAGCAGAAGTTACACGACCGAAATTACGTAACCCAAAACTCAAAACGCTCGTTTGTCTACAGCCTAAGTTACTTAAGTAATTTCGTTGAACTTAATTTTTTAGAACACCTAAATGATTAGAAGTTCGATTATTTATATCTTTTCATTTTGGGAAGAAAATCTCCAATTTGCCAGTAACGTACCTTGTGGACTTAAGTTTAACATTTTGAAAGTGAATTTAAAAAGATAAGATAAAAATAGCAGTTACTTTAAAATCAGTATATAAATAAGAGATATCGATATCGATCACTTATGTTGGCATCACATAGACGGGAATACGGGATAAAGTCTGTCTTCTCACGACGGAACGTGCGACGTTCATGATGAAAAAACGATACTTAATGCCTAATTTTGTGGAGTATGGAGTTGTCGAAGCCACACCACTTATTGGTGGACTCTGTCCGGTACGAATCTGGTAGAAATGATTTATTCAGGGTCTTGAGGCTGATCAGACTTGAAATAGACCGATTTCATAAAATCCTGGCTCAAATGGCGATGAGTTGAAAAATTTTGTGTTAAGTTGTTTTTCAAATGGAGTCTGTTTCAAATATGAGAAATGTATATTTAGGGTACGATGGGACTGACATAGGATTGCGATTATAAATATCCCGAACAAAAAAAAAAAAAACATACGACACGGGAAGTTTACCATGTAAAAAGGCCTTAACCTTAATTATGGAGTGCCCTGCGTTTCAAAAAAAAAAAAAAATAATTAAAAAATTTAGCTGGTCACCAAGGTCCTTAACTGGAATCACAGCCGTGAAAACTTAGGGCAAATGAGCTGTTATTTCAAGTTTTGTTAGGGATTTACTTGTTACTGTGAGATTTTTTTAATCGATCGACATAAATGCATATATAATGTAAATTATTTTATACTTATTATATTATGTTCCTGGGACTAGACCGGGCTTAACCATTAACAATAATTAGGAGCTGTCACCGCTGAGAGGCACACTCGGCATGACAATGCACCCAACAAAGCTTAGGTATAAGTATTCATCACCTGATCGCAAATAAATACAGAGAAACAATATATGTATATTCTTTCCCTATATGTATAAGAATAGATATATATAAGAATAATAAAAAAACGTAGGTACGATGCGGGAAAGTCTACCATGTAAAAAGGCCTTAACCTTAATTATAAAATAAATAATAATTTTTAACACCCTTGCTCGTAAAGCTGATGTAATTCCACCGGTTTTAAATATGTAAAGCAGGCCATAACAAACGCGTGTTTTATCAAAGCAAATAGTTAAGTTATAGTCCATAACAGCATTATTTTCCATAACAGCATTATTTTCCATTTCAAGTAATTATGGAACTGATCGCCGCCGCACGGCTCGCGCTGCGCGCTGTTCCATATTTGAAATGGCAAATAATAATACTAATGGAGGGAAAGCAACAGTGTGTATTCACAGATTGAGTTTATTTAAAATGAACAAAATATAAAATACTTCTTTTTCTGTTTCCTCGCAAGTGTGTTAAAAAACGTCGTACGATATACGTGCGTATTGGTTATAACATGCTCGGCTCAATTACACCCTCGCCTTCGGCTCGGGCTGAAATTCCGCCTCGCATGTTATAACCATCATTACGCACTAATATCGTAATGTACTATAATAATATATTAATAGAAATGCAGTACAAACCACACTGCATTTCTAAAAATTACAATTATTACTTATACAAGTTATGGCCTGTATGATAGGATAGTTGATCTAAGCATCACCTTTCCCCTTTTGCCTAAAAACTTCGTCTGCACTTAATCTGGTCTAGTGTAGCCAAAGCTTTTACACGTTACATCGTGTGACAATATTTGTCATGCCCTTCCTGCCTGGTACCTACCATATTATTTCCGCGAGGCGTAGCGATAAATACGCCTGCGCAAACATTCCCACTATAGGGCGCTTATCTCAGCCGACGGCAGGGGTTTCCCCGGAGCTTCGAGCATGCCTGAGTTCTGCCAAACATTACCTCTTATTTAAATAATTGACTTGTACGAGAATCGGATACATTCGTATAAACTTCAAATTAGACCACGCATGCGAAAGAGTCATATTCGACAGCGTAATAACCACTTCCGTGTAACTATTATTACTTATTAAGTTCACAGGTTTTCATACGTACGCATCGTACCTATATTAATACGATGCGTACATTTAACTTTGCCAAAACTTTAACTACAAACTGAATCCATCGAATTCTTGAATCAATTAACTAGATCCTTAGTACGTTCGTCTACAGGGAGGGAGTAAATTCAAAGCTCAGCGTCAGATTAAGATTTCCTCGCCTGCGTTGATCTCACCGGTGCGAACAAACATCCCGTTGGTTTGCGCAGTGATTGTAGCCCGGTGTGTAAGTGTGTGCGCAAACAGGCACACAGGTGCCGCCGGAACACAACCCCTGTTTGAATAGGCCACTTCGCGCCCTCAGACTCACTTGTTACATCTTGACATTTGAACTTATAATCAAACTTTGGCCGCGGCTTCATTCATGCGTCTAGGATAAGTGTTTATTGCTTTCAATCCCTTTTGGTATGGAGTGATAGGATCGGTAGATAAGCACACAAGATTTACTTAGATTTTACTTTTTGATCTAAAGTTGGTAGGTAGGTATATTAAAGCTGTATTTAGCATCGGATATGCGAAAGTCCTTTTCCTGAGGTTTATTTATACTTATATTTCTTTTTTCTGCGCTCATCGTAGATATATCCGAAGCTTAATTATAATTAGGCTTTGCGGTTTTCTTTGGTCTTGATATTCTAATTTAACTTTCATTAGACAGCCTCGATTTAAATGTTAAAAGTTTGATCGAACTTAAAGCCTCAGATCCTAAGCCTAAGATCTCGAATCATTTTTCCAATGCCTTAGGCATGCTACTGGCACAGTTCGGAATGACTTCATCGCATCAAGTGTTCCGGGAGAGCGGGATAGTTTCAAATATTGACAGAGTGTAATCTGGCCGGCACCGTATGTTGGTTAGCGAAGGCCTGGTAATGTGGTCGGTTAACACCGCACCTCGCATCTCTCTGCGTCTGCGCACCGGCTCATTACCGCACTCCTACTATCTGGTACAAGTACAACACAACGCGCTAAACGTTATTCGCGATGCCTTCTACGGACTACGCAACTTTTCCTATTTACCTAATTGGATGCAGATATGCGGGTAGATCTTTAAGACGTTTTGAAACATGAAGCCTTTGATGATGAAAAATGTAGAGTGTTACGTGAGAAAATACATTTTAAATTCGAATTTAACAATCGAATATAACAACAGTGTGTTTTCACTATCGGTATATATGTTTCAACATACTCCCCCTATATATAATAATTCCCACATCTCCGTTCCACCATCGGACGACCCGTCGTACGGCGACTTTCTGCCCTCACGTTGTTGACACAACTATGATCCGGACGAAGCGTTTCACTTCTTCTTTTATACCGCGTACGTCGAGGGACTGGAACGATTTGCCGGCGACGGTGTTTCCGTCACACTACAATTTAAGTGTCTTCAAGGCTCTTAATAAACTAGCGCGCTTTACCATCAACGATCGCATCACTGCTTACTATCCGGAATTGCGGTCAAGCGATGGTTTATAATTTATAAAAAAAAAAAAGTAAAAATACCACCTTTTTTAAGTAAAATCATGGAAACTTCCTGTTCACAAAGTCATGCTAAACCCGCTTGCACTTATTTTTGATGTATTACGCTTGCACCTATTTCCCGAGTACGACGTAGTGAGGTGGGCCCTAGTACCTACTTATTGACAAAGATATCGAGCCGAGTGGTCGTTATCAGTGTTTTGTGGACACAGATGTGGACGGCGGGTTCCCATGCATCGCCACCCTCCTTGAAGCCAGTAATTGATCGTCCTAATGTAAGTCAAGGACTTATTGGACAATATGTTTTATAGGCTTGATTAATATTGTAGCTTGAACAATATCAGTTCTCAGTTGTATTTTGGTTCAGGATGTACGTGTCTACGCTAACTGATTTATAAAAACTTTCTATTCAAAGATATACATATATCCATGGAAACAGGCAGCAGAATAATCGGGATATGATCTTATTGAAATATGTAACATGAGTACCTCATTCAAATTCTTAAAATGAAACAAACTTTGGATTTAATTCGGAAAGGAAAATTACCATCCGTAGATACATGCTTAAATTACATAGAAAGATCACTATTTATTTTGGAAGCTTTGAAACTTGACCTAACCCAATAAATATTACAAATTTTATATAATACCTACCTAAAATATTTATTTATAAAGGCAAATTATAGAATTCTTCCACTTCCGGGATGTAGGGCCAATCAGATTGCATTCGCGGAACGGCGGCAGCTTATCATGTACAAACAGGGCGCATCTGTAGGTAGACGCGCCTTGTCTCTACTCTGTGTTCAAACAAAGCCGACATCATTTTGTTTAAACAAGCTTTTAATCTAACATTTTAAACGTTTTGAAGCAGTGATGGCCCAGTATTAACGCGACTTACGAGTTGTAAGCCGTACATTTGAACTCAGACAGGTTTAGTGATGTAAATTATTTCATTACCTTTTTCTCAAAACGGTAAAGAAAGATAAACGGCAAATACCCCCTCCCGCCCCTGTAACGCATCGTAACGTTTTGCGAGACCCCTTCCCCCCCAAATTGCGTAACGTAATACTTGAACGCTCCCTCACCGAGTTTATAACAAAAAGAGTTTATAAAAAAATCATCTTTTTACATACTAGAATGCGGCCTGCATAAAAAGATGTATACTTAATTATTTAGTTATATTCTTAATGCAAAATACAAAATGGTAGGTAACCGTAAAGGTTATTTGCAAAAAGTTCCTTATATTACTCAAGCTGGCAGAAAAATTAAACTAATTTAGAATTTACATCTATTTGCACTGCTGCTATGATCTTTGAAGAGAATGCGGTTGCAAGTTCAAGAGGTACACCATGCACTGGGGATTAAATTACGATTATCGACTTTTTTCGGTGGTATGCTATAACATCGGCTGCCGGCAGAAGTTACCACCCACCAGACAAAGTGTCAGACCGTCAAGTGATACGTCGTGTTTCGGCTTGATGTCTGGTAAAGCCGTTCGGAGGACGGGTCTGAGCAGTTGTGTTGCGATGTGTGCCGAGTACGATGCGCCGAATGTTGTTGTGTCGGGAGTTTGGTCGTGGAGGGTCTCCAGATCAATCTCCCTCCAGGTTTAGCGTCGTTGAAACTTCCTATTCACTCAGATTTTTTATTTTTTTTTATTTTTTGAGTGAGCCAGCCTTTCGGTGTTCTATAGGATGCATTTCGGGGGAGTGTGCGAGGGAATTGCATGATTTAATTCCCCCATCTCCGTTCCACCAGCGGACGACCCGTCGTACGGCTGGTTTCCACCCTTACGTTGTTAACACCACTACGATCCGGACGAAGCGTTTCGCCTCCTCCTTTATACCGCGTACATCGAGGGACTGGAACAATTTGCCAGCGGCGGTGTTTCGGTCGGACTACAATTTGAGTGTCTTCAAGGCTAGAGTGAATAGGCTCTTAATAAACTAGTGCGCTTTACCATCAACGATTACGTCACTGTTTACCATCAGGCAGGATTACGGTCAAGCGCTGGTTTATAGTGTGTAAAAAAAAAAAAAGAAAAAAGTAAACTAGCGCGCTTTACCACCAACGATTGCATCTCTGCTTACCATCAGGCGGGATTGCGGTCAAGTACTAGTTTATAATTGTTAAAAAGAAGGTGAAGGTGACCGGACTCTGTAACAAAAGTAACAATTTATATACGGTGGATGCTTTCGTATTTTATCAGCTTATAATAATAGTTCTCACCCTTCATCGGAATTCAATTCAGGACGCGATAATTCCACTAAACCCGTGTTTACTTTGCAAGGAATTCTATGAGAAAATTTTCCCCTTTTCAATCGAACGATTGGGTTCCTATACAGGGCGTCGTTCCCTAGCGGCACCCTTATTAATTGATACCGATTTCCCCAGGGACACTTGAGGCAGGTGGCACTGATAATCTGATCACTAGGTAATTTCGTTTAGGCGATGATAAAACGCGCTCAAGTGGTTGTGGTATACTAATGATTTTGAAAGTCATCTCCCAACTACCGGGTAGTCGGGTTTTACAGCGCCATTAATTGTTTTATAGTCGTTGTTACTGTAGAGATAACTGCGGTCGTGGGGATGTTTATAAGATCTCAAGACCAACCAGAGAAGGGGAGACTTTTAATGTCAGTTTGAATGTAAACATGTTGGTTGTTGTCTGGTTGTTGTCAGATTGATTTGCTAATTGAGTATCTTGATTGAGACTCGCGACTGGGATTAACGCTGAGATGATGATGATGATTTCAGTATTTAAACGTTACTTCACGTTCACTTTTTGGCGAAGGACATCTTGAAACGTAACCATTATTTCCATAATGCATTGCCTCTATGTCGTAGCAACTGTCGTGGTGATACGCTATGAAGCTTTTACGAAAATAAACCGTTTTTAGGAATCAGGGGAATGATTGATGTTTTCTCTGTCTCTCATTTTCTTTTCATGTCTGACATGGGCTAAACTGATTTCATCTTGACTTAAGTACCTATCTAGTAAAATTTAACCCGCTAGAGTACCTACCTTCTGACTACTAGCTTAAAGGCGTTGATGTACATTACAATTATTAAGGCCGAACATATGGAATAGCTTCTCATGCTTTACGAAGAGCAGATGTTGTTCATTTTCCACATGAATCTCTCCTGTTTTTACTGATCAAGATACCTACCGACGCAATTACTAAGAACCGATTGGGGTACCCTTGTGCAATTTTTAATGTTTGTAGACCTTTCTTTTTCGGGAGAAATCTTCAAAAGGCACCTCTGGAGACTGAGGTCGGGAAGAGTGGGATTCTTACCCCACTAAAACCACCCCGGTGATCACCACCTGCCCATAGGGATGGTCTCGGTTCCTCTTAAAAGACCAAATTGCGGAAGCGCTTCTGCGCAATGCCTATAAGGCACATCACAGGGGCGATTGAAAAAGTGCCTCCCCTGGGCCTTCGTGTGAACGCCAGCACATTACCACTGTGCCACTGTCTTCCCTGGAATCACTTGATGGGTGAGACCCACTCTATGCGACCCCAAAGCTTCTCGATCTAGCAGTATACGCTGTGAATATCAGAAATTAGTAAGTACAAAAAAACATATTAACTAGCAGAAAATATTCAAACCTGATTAAAGTTAGGTACTTGTTCAAACCGTTTGGGGTCGAAGGAGTTGGGCCATGGAGCCTGAGCGTCCACTTGGTTTTCGAGATTTCTCCAAGTAATTGACTTTTGACGTGCGTTGCTAAATCTTAGGCCTGTTTTTTGGCAAAAGAATTAGCATCGCTATACAACGCGGCAGTGCTGCCAGCCTTTTGGGCACTGTTCCTATTGATAACGATGCGGAAGAATTGTTTGACGCCCATGATGTTTTTCTTATTTAGTTATTGTTTTTTTTAATGTTTGCTTATAGAAAGTAAGTATATAGTAGCAAATCGATTTAATGGGTTATTAAAAGACAATGAAATTCAAATATAATGTGCCCACTCAAAATGCACAATGTGTGTCTAAATACATTTACATTATGAGTTAATATACTTACAGTAAAAGTTAAGAAATGTGTTAAATAAATAGATGAACATGATAGGTACGTTGAGCCAAACAAAATGGTTGTGATACTATTTTAGATCTACCTACTTATTGTATCATTTTACACCCTACGTCTCGTAGACCCGTAGCAATAAGTTATGGGTAAACATAAGTCAAAATCCACAACAGGAATGTTGCAACAAATGCACTTTGGCGGCAACAAACTGTCCAATACACGTTCCCTTGGCAAATTTATGTGCAATAATACACTAATACCTAAGTACGATGGGCGGTTGCGTCGGCGCAACACTGAAAAGCAGAAATAGCGTGGGCGGGCTCTTCACAGATGACAGCTATCTGCTCTGTTTATGACTTCCTCAGCCAATGGCCTCTAAGCGTACGCAAGTGCATACCTAGCCTAGGCCAATTTTATATTTTGAGTTTGTATCTCTATCCCTACTGCCTAAAATATTATGATGGACCTCTAAAATCTAATAGTATACCTATACCTACCTGTACCTCATCATCAACCTGTTCATCGTCCCACTGCTGGGCACAGGTCTCCTCTAATACAGAAAAGGATTGAGCGTAATCACCACGCTCAATGCAGGTTGGCGATTTCAGACTTAAAGTCCAGGTTTCTTCAAGATGTTTTCCTTCACCTTCAGTCATTGGTGTTCAAGATATACTTAGAAAGTATATGTAACTTTAGAAAAGTTGCATTGGTACTTGCCTGACCTGGAATCGAACTCGCGCACTCATACTTGAGAGGCTGGACCTGTACCTAATACTTATTAACTACAGGTATAGGTATACTATTAGGTTTTAGTGGGTTTTAGAGGCTATTCTAGGAATTTCTCCTGTAACTACTACACAAACAGCCAAACCTTCCTGGTTTGGCTGTTTTAGTATGTCAACTGTGTGACGACACAGTTAGCGCGGTGGCTGAGCGATCGAGTGCTGCTCTGCGTGTCGCAAGTTCGATCCCCACATGAAACAAATATTTGTATTATTATTTTATTTATTATTATTATTTATAAACCAGCGCTTGACCGCAATCCCGCCTGATGGTAAGCAGCGATGCAATCGTTGATGGTAAAGCGTGCTAGTTTATTAAGAGCCTATTCACTCTAGCCTTGAAGACACTCAAATTGTAGTCCGACGGAAACACCGCCGCCGGTAAGTTGTTCCAGTCCCTTGATGTACGCGGTATAAAGGAGGCGAAACGCTTTGTCCGGATCGTAGTAGTGTTAACAACGTAAGGGTGGAAACTCGTGGAACTTGTATGGCTTACAGGTAGTTGTTCCGGGTCTGGCTGTTTGTGTATGTGAGTTTAGATGTTTGTAAACGCACCCACGATACAGAAGTAATTGCCAGTGTGCGGAAACGTTATTTAAAAATAAAAAAAAAACTACTTACAACTCATACAAATATTGTTCCGTGCAATGGAACCAGCAACATGCAGCTCAACAGTCAATCCTTACTAATATTATAAATCGGAAAGTGACTTTGTTTGTTCCGCTTTCACGCCGTAACTACTGAACCGATTACTTTGAAATTTTGCAGACGTAAAGTTAAAAGTCCGGATTAAATACTAGGGTACTTTTCATCGCGGAAAAATTTGATATTCCTAAAGGGAAAACAAAAATATTGTTAGCTTCATACCAGTTCGGTGATAGATGGCGCTGGGAAAAGCGCGATATAACCGAATTCTACGCGGGCGGAAAGCTAGTCGTCTAACGTAAACCTAAATCCTATATATTAAATACCTACTTCTACGTTCTTACCAGGGCTTATGGCTGGTTGTAAGCCTTAGCTTAGAAATACTACTTATAGTATTTTAAGTAGTACATAATGTAACCATGCGATAACGTTTAAGTATGTTGTAAACATACGAGCCTACGAACCTGTTTTAAAGTAAGCAAAGTATATAACAAAAATTCAAGACTTGGCAATTTTTGCTTCTAATGTAACCATATCTTTGTTTGGACACATCAATCACTGTTACTGCTTACTGGCTTTTCTAAACAATAGCTTATAACATTAATAACAGCTAAACATAGCTACCTAAGTTGAGTATTACGTTGTTCCTTGCCATAATTCGACACGTGTTAAGTCGTGTGTAGCCTTGAGTGAGTGTTATTGTGTTCAATTGTTTCGAAAATATGCCATCTTAGTGCTTGTTTTGAAGGGACTTTTTGTTCACTGTAAGTTTAAAGTCAACTTTAGATAAATGTAGGTATTTTAAGTCACGTCTGTTTTCGCATGGCGATATTTTCACGAGGACTTTGTGTTATAAGTAGGTAATATGTAGTGCTTTTAGTGAGTTACTTAAGGATTACAACACCATACACCACCACCATTTTGCAGTAGATAGGTACCTACCAAATTTAAAAGTTTCGTACCTATACAACATGTAAAGAAAACCCCGTCCAACCCAAAAATATAATAAAGGTTAGGTAAACGGTGATCAAATAAAATATGAAATTTTACATAACCATCATAGTAACAATACTAATGAATTTTGCAATTAATCTTTTTTTTTCTGCGAATTTATTCCAATTTCCCCAAAATTTGGTAATTTTTAAAAAGTGACAAAACCAATTTAGAGATTAGATATTATTGTGTGATGCAACCACGTGCCCCGTGACCTGCCCCCTTCGCCCGCGCATGTATGCCTACCGTGTTGCTTACAGCACATGCATAAAGTTACCTCGCTTTTTCGAAATAATATTTATTTTTAGGGGGATTTTTTTAAGTTTAACCCTCTTTGTAGGCATTATTAGAATCAATTATCGATACCTAACAATACCTTCACGGATCGGACAGGGTTTTCTTTACATATTGTATACTCATCAACACCAACTTTAAAACGAACAGGACAATTATGCAACTACCTATCAGTAGCAACGGGTTTCATTTTGACAAATCAATAAAATTCATTGCGCTATTTTCGTTATTGAGCAGACATATTTTTCAAACATAAGTATGGAGCAACGGATTAGCAATGTGCTTCAAAATGATTAAAATTGATAATAATAGTCTGTTACGCAATTAGGGTGCTGACTACAGTTAAAAACAAAAACATAGCTACTTAAAAACAGGATTGAGCAACGCGGATATAATGAACACGTGCCCTCTGTGCCTAAAACCGAAACACTTGTAGATAAAATAGGTGTGTATAGTTAACTAATACTTATGGCACTTATAATCCTTAACATATAATGTAATATATCTCTACAGATGTATGGCAGACGGATGGCTATGAAATCTGGTAGTAAATCATTGTGCGCGCGACTATAAAACTTTTTGTCATTGACATCTCGTCCTATTAAGATTTTTAAATTAAACTTTAATGGCGTAATAGTTGGTTTCTATTATTACGCAAAGGTTGAACGAATTGTTAAACCTTTGCGTAATAATAGAAACGAAAGGTAGAAAGTTTTTTGAAGATTACAAAATGTTTTCAGATAGGTATTATGTGTATGAGTTGCCTCTTCTACCACCAGTACATTCATGATCACCAGTGACGGATTAACCCGTAATCAAATTGCTTAGGGCATCAAGTAGTCTTAATCCGTCACTGATGATCACAAAGCTGTCGGTTCGCTATTTTACTGTTATTTTAATCCATAGGAAAAGTAGAGAAGACATTCTTAAAACGACGTTGGTAAAAGTATCATAGAGCTGGAGACATGAGTATTTTCCGTTAGAAATTGACAAAATGGTCCGACAATCATACCTACTACAGTTAACTATTATAAATGTAAAAGTCCATGAGGATAGATAAATGGATGTATGAATGTTTGTTACTCTATAACGGTAGGACACATTACCAGAAAACATACATGATAGGTAATTAGGTACATACCTACCCGAAATCGAAACTTTCGCGGGTGAGACCGCGGACCGCTGCTAGCCACATAATATACCTACATAAAAGGTTCATCATATACAGAATTTTTTTTAGAACAAATGGGTTTCATAACATTCTCTATGTGAACCATAACACATTTTTGTGACTATGTAAATGTGTCTAAGTACTATAGGTATCAATATCGCTATCGAAACTATAATTCATTACAACATAAGTTGGTATCTCATCGATGAAATTTCAAACATTTCTATAATGACAACGGAGCCATATAAATCACAGTGATCGCTGCAAGTAGTTACCACTTTGAGAATATTATGTAGCTTGTAGCAATTAAAGCAGTAGCTGCTATCAGGGATTGTCAGGAGGCCGATGTTACTAACCAGATGGCGGCGCGCGGAGGGTCTGTCGCTGCAAAAACTAGTGCTCAATCTGTAATACAAAAGGCAGAGCCCATGTGGACATGACTATGACAAAGTATTCGCTATAATTTGTCATTCCTTGTATTTTTCGCGGAATATTAGGTGAATATGTAATGCAGATATTAAATGGAGTTATGATATTTTTCAGGAATCTTACTACTACTTACTCATTTATAGGTCCGTGGATCTTTTAAGCAATTAGTTAAGCAGTTAGCACTATGGATTAAAAAAAATCATAGTACCACTAGATCATTCAGAACCCCACTTAGGTACCCATAGAAATATCAAAAATAGGCGTCTACAGTCTACCTACTCATTCCTCTGAATTAGTGCAATAAAAATGTTTTACATTATGAGAACTCGTTCTGAGTAATAAACAAGGAAACCGCTGAAGTTCGCCGAAGCGGGAGGCGATTATTTCTCCTCAGATTACTTCCCGAGAGTAATCCGTTAGAAATCGATCGACTTTTAGTGGCGTGTCAGTGTTTAAAGAAAAAAACATAATTTATTGTCAGCATTCAGATCGCAAGGAAACCCGAACAGGCATTAGAAAATAAAAAAGTAATAAAATAAGAGATGTTTACGAGCGTAAAATGACGTGAGTCGTGAGGCCGCGCCACTTGGGCTGTTTACAAGTGTTTGTGCGCAGGCGCACCACTGTACCCTGCGCAGTGCGCTATACATAAAGGGTAAATCGTAATTTATTTTCTTTATAGTCGTTGGTCGTCGACGTCGTCGATGTTGATGGGTTTGGTTACCTAGTAATTAACGGGTGCGCGCCGAAAGCTAAACCAATTTGAGTGGAGTCGGGACGGCCAGGCCGCGCCCGCTCAAGTGCGCATTTCATATTGTTTATGTCAATACCAGCTTTTTGTTCGGATATGGGTCTAAACTTCAACTATTTATAGCTCTGTTACCAAACAAAACAGAACGCTGTTTGATATTTGTTAGCTTGTTTTTTCGATTTATGATTTATCAACTTAATTTCACTAAAGCAAAGTTTTAGTGCAAAACTGAAAAGTAACGTAGGTACCTAATAAATAAATAATAATAATAATAAAGCTTTAATTGAAACTTCTTACAATAGTGTTCCTTATGAGCTAATATTTTAGGTACTATGATTAGTATGTGACTTTACTGTATGAACCCCCTTCGGGTGAAAGCCTCCTCCAAGGTATTCCATCTCTCTTTATCTAGAGCAGTATTCAGCCAACTTTGACCAGCTATCGCTACTATGTCGTCGACCCATCTGGTGCTTGGGCGGCCTCTAGCTCTGGTGCCCTGCGGCCCGTTCCATCTTACCGACCGTAAGGTCCATCTGTCGTCTGTGTAACGTGCCAAATGGCCGGCCCACTTCCATTTTCTGTTTAAAGCAAAGGTTGACGCGTTGGTTACTTGTGTCATGTTACGGTTATCTGCATTCCTAATTCTGTCTTTCAGTTTTATATTAAGGCAACTTCTTTCCATTTTTCTTTGTGTGGTTTGTATCTTTGTAATTGTTTTTAAATTGTACGCCCAAGACTGGCAGCCATATGTAAGACATGGTAGAATTTCTGAGTCCATAACAATTTTTTTTTTTTTTTTTAATAGTTATAAACTAGTGCTTGACTGCAATCCCGTCTGATGGTAAGCAGTGATGCAATCGTTGATGGTAAAGCACACTAGCTTATTAAGCCTATTCACTCAAAAAAAACTGAGTGAATAGGAAGGAAGACGGCAGTTGAGCGAGGTGATGCAATGTTTAACCCAACAACACGACCAACGATGCTGCGCCAGAGGATGATCTGGAGAGCCTTCACGACCAAACTCCCGACACAACAACATTAGGTACATCGTACCCGGCACACATCGCAACACAACTGCTCAGACCCGTTCTCCGTACGGCTTCACCAGACATCATGCCGGAACACGACGAATCGCTTGGCGGCAAGACTTTGTCTGGTGGGTGGTAACTTATGCCGGCGGCTGATGTTGTTGCCTACCACCGAGAAACCCGACCGAATTTTTTTGATTGAAGTTGGTATCTTCGATTTAAATACTTCTTTTTGGGCCCAGTATTTATGTAAATACTGGGCCCAAAAAATACGTAGGTACCTACGAGTATTTATGTTTTCTTTTTTTCATCTAACTTGACTCACTACTAACAAAAAGCTCATAAAGATTATTTATACCTAAGTGAGTACACCTAGATAAAAATAATCTTTATGAGTTTTTACTTCGTATTTTGAGTTGAAGCTAGAATATACAGGGTGTATCTGACATCGTAACGCAAACTTCGCGAAAAGGCTAGACCGCATGCCACTGGTATAATTATGATAGTCATATAGGTCATTAATGAACGGTTACAGAATACACAGTGTTTAAAAAAAAGTGTCGGCTCGGCTTTTGAACGTTGCAAGCGTGCCGCCGTGCGAGTTTGTAGGTATAACGTTGATTCCTGATGTGAACTCTATTAAATCAGCTGATAAGATCGCTTTTCGGGTTTTGTTTTCATTGCGCTTTTTTATGTAATTAGCGACTAATTTAATTTTGACTTTAAAATCTTATTGGGTTATAAAAGTATAGCAATTGTGAATGGTCTGAAGTGAAAAAAAAACTACATTTATTTTTTTTAAATCATGAAAAAGCCGACGAAAAATTCCACCACTGGGGGGTTCAGAATCATGTACTGGATCCATGGTACTCGTTTGTGCGTCGATGTCAGATACACCCTTTAGGTACTATTTAGCTCTAGGTACTGAGTCAACTCAGCGGGAAGGATTATGTAGGTATCTATTTGAAATGAGCGATCGTGTCTAGAGCTGAAGATTCAATGCGTGTGTCAAACTATCGTTCCATTTCAAGAATTCTTTTTCTAGATTGGATTATGGGATACCAATTATTTCATTTATAGTTTTTGCCCACGGCTTCGCCGGCGTGCTAATTGGAAAATAGGCTACGGACGCAGACCAAAAATATCCTATCTACCTGTATGTGAAACTTCAAAATTCATTCAGCCATTAAGGTGTGAAACTGTAACAAACCGAGTTGCTTTTGATTTGCAACGCATCTGCATACGTTGCAATACCTTTTTTGGTTTTTGGTTGAACCGTCTAAGGCAGTCACACAACTTGTGAAAGTTTCATTCATTTCCATTTCCGAGATTTTTGAGGCAAATGAAAAGCTGGTATTATGGACAATAAACAGCTAACTACATAGAATTTAAAAAATCCTTGTTCTTTGAATTTAGATTCATGCTGGAGCCGTTTTCTGGAGAATAAGGAACAATTTGGCGATAAGCGAGTTAGTGCGTAATACCATTTAGACAATTCAACAACATTAATTTTGCTAGTTACACTTACGTAGAGAAATTTTTTGAACATTATGTAGTAATTAATTAGCAATATCTTTCAAAATGATTGTAATTGATAATGTGTTACGCAATTAGGGTGCTGTCCCATCCACGACGACTTTATAAATATTGTGTTAATGTTAACTAAATATTTCTAATGTCCTCCAACCGATCCATCTCCACTCTCACAGAGAATAGACAAGAATTCCAACAATAGGAAACATTAAGTAGGTGCTTCTATAAACGGATTATGTTAAGTAATCACAAATTATTGTTTTCAAACAGGGGTGGCGGCAGCGTGCGACGTGCACATGTCAAGAGACCTATGAATGCTTTTATGGTGTTCGCACAGGCGATGCGCAGGCGTCTCTCTGAGAAGCAGCCCGCGCTGCATAACGCCGAGCTGAGCAAGTCGCTAGGAAAGATGTGGAAGTGAGTGAAATACATAATTATAATCAAGTTGTCGCAGTTTCCTGAATGTATAGCAGTGTTCCACAAGAATCCAGGCTCACAGCGCAGCTGGAAATTGAAAGCTCTACGATATTTCTGTAAAGTGATAAATGAGGTCGTTCTTTCACTTGAAATCACAAGCTTGCAGTAAATGCATTAACTTTATGCTTCAGTAAGTAAATGTTTTAGATACATATTGACAATTAGACGGTAGCAACATCTTATCCTTAATAAAATTATAAATCGAAAAGTGAGTTTCTTTGTGTGTAACGTAAAGTTAAAAGTCCGGATTAAATAATAGGGTACTTTTTTATACCGGAAAAACAATGATAATCCCGATGGAAATCTATAAAGCCCGATATAAACTAACTCCACGCGAGCGGAGCCGCGGGCGGAAAGCTAGTCCTGAATAAATTATCTTAACGAAACTCATGTGAGGTAAAAAGTTAAGACCAACAGTTAAATTAAAGGGAAAATTTACTTTTACCAGATTTTTCAAGTAATGTCCAACTAATTCTCAACACATTCTTCAAGTCATATCCGAATACCCGTTCCCCGGTACATTCGCCTGGTCGAGTGGTTACCGGGCGCTGCGCGTGCGGCGTCCAACCGCGCGGCGTGCATCGATTGTTTACTCATTAAAATGCTATCGCCGCTAACCGACGCGATAACATCTCTAACTGTTTCCACTTCGGCTGAGTTCGGCTCGCTCAAATAGAAAATTGTGGAACAAATTTGCACCGAGATTAATCTGAGATAGATATTAACTTATGTGTAGGTACATATATTCATCACAGTTAGTTTATTAAAATTAAATGTATGTACAACCTGATAATGAATGATAATTACAAATAATGACAGAAAACGTGCACATGACAAAATATAATGTCACTACAGTTTATGAAATTACTAGCTCGCGACTCCGTCCGTATGTTGATATAAAATAAGCGCCTGTTAAAATTATGGGAGCAATATGTACGTACGCGTTTGCCCCCGTTTTCGCAACATATTTTGTTACTGCTCTGCTCCTATTGGTCATAGCGGGATGTTATATTTAGCCTAAGTCCTTTCTCAGACTCTAGAAGTCTAGACTATCTGTGTACCAAATTTCATTACAATCGGTTGAGCAGTTTTGACGTGAAAGCCGGACAGACAGACAGACAGACAGACAGACAGACAGACAGACAGAGATACTTTCGCATTTATAATATTAGTGTGGATTCCGTAGCAACCAAATAAAGTCACATTTTTACTCAAATACTCGCTTACATTGCGTGACTATGCGAATTCTTTGAAGCAAGTACTATTTACGAACATTGGGATCAAATAAGCACTAAGTACTGCTCAAAGATCGTAAAAGCAACTTGTCGTGGCCCACCCGCACACTGCGCGCTCTCCGGTGCTATGCGATGACGAGAATGATGGGACTGTGAAAGTATGAATAAGATATAGTCCTGACACTGGAGTTGTAGTTGTATAAATATAGACACGAAGACAACAAGAGATATGCAATTATAATATTTGTGTTTGATCCTCAACTCAACTCCCTAGCCTTCTCGGTAGGCTTCCAGTCTGACCGGATGCAGCTGAATGCCAGTAGGTATTTTACTTAGAGCGACTGCCTATTATATTATGCCGTAGTGGCCTAGTGGTTAAAACACCAGCCTCTCAAGTATGAGTGAGCGGGTTCGATTCCAGGTCGGGCAAGTACCAATGTAACTTTTCTAAAGTTATATGTACTTGCTAAGTATATCTTGGACACCAATGACTGAAGGTGACGGAAAACATCTTGAGGAAACCTGGACTTTATAAGTCTGAAATCGCCAACCCGCATTGAGCAAGCGTGGTGATTAAGCTCAATCCTTCTCTTTATGAGAGGAGATCTGTGCCCAGCAGTGGGACGATAAAAAGGTTGTTGTTGATGATGATGATGATGATGATGACTGTCTATGAGACCTCCACACCCAGTTACTGGGTAACACGATACCCCTTGGCTTACGAAAGACTTGGTAAACCAAGGGGTCACACTATCGTCAGAAGCCCAAAGGTCTTAAAACCGATCTGACGATCCGTAACAACTGTTAACGATCCAAGAATGACAGCCAGGATCAACTTGTAAGGTTCTTATTACAGAACCTCGCTCAAAACTCAAGCTTTACTGAAATCTCGTTTTAAGCCATTTGATTGGTTGAAATTAGTTTTAAGTAATGTTTGAGTCTTGAGTAAGGTTCTGTAATATGGTCCTTAGTGTATGTAGGGACGACAGCAGGTCCTGCTACCCGAAACTGTCAAATATTCCCAATCAATCTTGAGCCTTAATGCTTTATGGATAAAGTTGAAAATCCAATAAAAAATCTCACAGATTGTCGTAGCTTGATGTACTGTCGTCTGTACTTTCCAAGGCATAAACCCAGCCATAAGACCTTTACTTCTTATTTCTTTTGTTTATACGTGTCACCTTTTTAATGATCCCATAATTTTTATCATAGGTATACTTTTTTAGGCACCATGACTTGCCATTTTTCAATATTTGGAAGAGAGGGCAAAGATCTATTACGCATATTTGTTTGCTGGCCGTTCCGACCTCGGCGCTCTATGTCATTATTATACTCTTACTTGTGGAGTAACTCTCGAATCATCAAAGAAAACAGTCGGTGAAGTGAGTCTGATTGCTGTGTTGTGATTCGTGGGCTCTCTTACACTGTCATCGTGCTCACCTCTCGAGATGCAAATCTCGATCAAGTAGACTAGCAAGGTCAGAGGTCGCAGAAAAGCTCTCGATTTTTACCTTAATATATTTTTTGAACTGGAACATCAATTTTATATTAAGAATAGACTTAGTGTGCAACAAGACAGCAAAGAAGCCTTAAGCCTATACCTACATATCGAAAGCTCATACATTAACTATCGTACACTTGTATGGAATGTGTACTAGAAGACAAGTTAAGTGGGAACAGTGGAATAGGGCTCACAGCACAGTAATAGTGACTCGCTGTATCTAGAAACAATCGCGAGCATACGCCTTATAAAAAACCGCACTGACTCAGCACTTTCGAACTCTCGTTTCACTTATCGCCAAAGCCAATTAACCGATACCTTTCTTTACAGGAATTTAAGCGAAAAGGAGAAGGCGCCTTTCATCATAGAAGCTGATATGCTCCGGACGCAGCATAAGAAACAGTACCCTGATTATAAGTATCAACCTCGACGTCGCAAGCCTCAGCCGTCGTCAGCAGTCCGGCCGAAGACAGAGACTTCTCCAGAGAGGGATCAAATCGACTTCGCCGGCATGCCTGACATATCCTCGACACTGCTGGCCGACGGCACGCCGGACAACGCTGAGCTAGAGCAATACTTGAAGCCGGATACGATGCAGGAATACCATGAACTACAACCGCGGTACGGCCCCCACAGCCTCCACCACGCACCCCCGCCTTTTTACGCGCCGTCCATGCCACCCCATCTCCATCCCTCCTGCGCAGACTGGCAGTACACGGGACACCCCTAAAAACATAAAAGTACCTACATCTATTTTTAAAACAGTAGATATGGTGATTGTTCGTTAGTGTTTAAAGACTTTTATTAATATCAATAAGCTTAATCAAAACATCGGAATATTTTATCGCCGCTCATGTTTTTTTTGTAACTTGAAAAAATAGGTCACATAGCTGTTATAAATATAATTGGGTAGACATGTAAGTGCTATGGGACGCGCACGTGCGTTTAATTTGTGTAAGCTGAGTAAATATTTATTAGGTTAAAGTTTGCGTAAATTATTATTTTTTGTTAGCCGTGGCCAAAATGACATGCGGTACACGTGGATAAATATCATAACTTTTATAGAATTATACCTACGGGGGTATTGGGAAGTGGTATTGAAGTTATAATGAAAAAGTCTGAAAAAAAAGTTCAATGTTCTTTTTGAAAAGTATTGTAATTCGCTTATCGATTTCTTTTACAATTTTATTGGCATATGAATATAGTAAGGATTTTGAACAACGTTGAAAAAAATCATCAACTTTCAGCCGCTTCAGCATGGCAGGTTCATCTTGACGGTTTTTATTTCAGCTTTTTCGTAATAGCCGTCAATAAAATACAAAAACCTTAATTATAATACATTTCACCTGGACTACTTATATAATTAGTATTTGTCTAAATTAAAATAGGTACTTATAAATATTGTTACATTAGTTTGGTACTGTACAAAATTCCTCAAGTTCCAAAGCTTATAAGTTAAGTATGTATGTAGTTAGGATAAGTTAAACATGATTAAGTATATTATATACCTAGTGACTATGATTATATTGAGATAAGTTATTGTTGTGATTTATTAGATAGTTGTAGTTCATAACAATAAAGTTGTTTAATAAATATATTTTTCTATGTTCTACAGACACTAAGAGTTTTAAGTATACCTATGTAGGTAATCCTATTTCTTACCTAAACTTAATTTACATAGTGTGTGCGAGCGTTTGTAGTGTTGTGTTCAAATTGCCAGAATGGTAACTCCACAACCCTTCTCTAAAGCCAGTCAGTCAGTTCAGTCTATACAAACTTTAACTCATCATCATGATGGCCCCATGTCCTCTAGGATCTCCTAGTCACGAAATTTTTCATCTGTTATCAGTATGAATATATACAGAAAGTACTTTTATACCTAGGTGGTCAAAATATACTTACTAAAAAAATTTTTTGTAGAGAGTTTTCGTCTATGCAGGTGCTGAGAAACATGTAATGAATCTACTTATATGATTACGGGTTGCGCGTAATGGACATTAAATTAATGTCCATCCTATATATTTACGTTCTATATTTGGAGACCATATTGATGATAAAACTATATAAAACCCAGGCTCCAATGTAGAGCACAAAGCTTTGTTTGATCAAAGATAAGGTACCTACATTTTCTTTGTTGCAGGCCCAAAAAGTAGCTAATATCTCTCTGATATTTATTCTGCTCGAGTGGTTGTCGTTTCTGATAACTGCCGGCCGTGCCTACAGGTCCTCGGACGATGTCGGGCGATGCGCACGATAGGCGGCGACCCCTACCCGCCGCCGCTTCCGGCGCACGCGGAGCCCGCACCGGGTCGCGAACCCGCCCGCCCCGGCGCACAACGCCTCTCTTGTTCTCACCCCTATCTTATCTTTCTCACATTTTTCGCGACCGACACTAATGAGGCCAATAAACATATCGGCAAATTATGTAATTGTGATACTTAAAGAGAATTTATGAGAAATGAGGCTGATTTATCGCAGGCGCAGTTTATGATGTTACCGACCGCTGATAAGCTATATGATATCGATACAGAATAATGATGCAAATTATAAATTTATTGGTGACATGTTGGTGCTTATTAAATATTTAAAAGAAAATTACTAAATAAACTCTAACAACATGTAAACCGGCCCTTATCGATTAACATTGTTAATTTATCATCGCATGACTAATGTTACAGTTCCGAGATTTGAAGCTTCCAGAGAAACAAAAACATTGTACAAAAAGGTTGTTATGAATTTGTAATGGTGCATCGAGGCTGCAATATTAAGATTGAGTGCAAATGAAGCGCGAGGCGCGTGCGCAGGGCGGCGGCTCGCGTTACACATACGATACACATGGGCCGACTGACGAACGATGATACCCTATACTTTGACTAACACACTTTTTGTGCGCCAACACATAAGATATTAATTACAGAGGCGGAGAGCAGCATCTCAATTTTACGCTTTAATCTTGTGTTTTTTTGTTCTTATCCGCCGTCGTTCGGATTACCACCACATTAACATAAAACAGCGATCTAAGAAACTTAACTCGATAATCGTCAGAAAAAAGTGAGTAGGTATGACTTATTGGCTGCTCCCGACTGCAATTCTAGCTCATCCGGCTTAGTCCTAACGGCATTGAACTGCACATAACCTAATTAAAAGTCCCATATCTAAAATATAATTAGTATTCTTATATACTAAGTAAGTAATAATAAAGTTGATGAATATGTGTACCAGTCGAAGATATTTTTATTCTATCGTGGGTGCGTTAACAAATATTTAAACTGCCATACACTACCTACCAGCCAGACCCGCAGTAGCAATGGGTTCCATTTTGACAGTTTAACATTGCATTGTTTACCTACATTATTGAGCAAACACATTTTTGAACTTAAGGAGCAAGATTAGCAATATATGTATTATATACTTCAAAATGATTCAAATTGAGAATAATAGTGTAGGCAATACAAATATTTGTTCCGTGCGGGATATGAATCCGCGATACGCAGTACATGAGTCTATCGCTCAGCCGCTGATCGCCAACCGAGTCGTCAATTATAGGTAACACGATTTTATAGCAATTGGTGTAGGAATTTAGGAATTCTATAATATGCTACGACTTATCATCACGGCTTAACTTATGAGCTGAGTATATTATTATATATTTTTTTAATTATAAACTAGTGCTTGACTGCAATCCCGCCTGGTGGTAAGCAGTGACGCAATCGTTGATGGTAAAGCGCACTAGTTTATTAAGAGCCTATTCACTCTAGCCCTGAAGATACTCAAATTGTAGTCCGACGGAAACACCGCCGCTGGCAAATTGTTCCAGTCCCTCGATATACGCGGTATAAAAGAGGAGGCGAAACGCTTCGTTCAGATCATAGTGGTGTTAAGAACGTACGGGTGGAAACTCGTCGTCCGATGGTGGAACGGAGATAGGGGAATTAAATCATGCAGTTCCCTCGCACACTCACGAAAATGCATCCTATACGAGTATGTAGGTAGAACACCGAAAGGCTGCCTACTCTACGCTTACGCTTACTCTACGCTGGCTTTGGAGACCGTTTTTTTTTAGCGTGATAAAAACAATGTCATAAGGAGCACTAAGTGAAAACAAAATAGGTACTTAGATAAAAGCGCGAGCAGGCAAAGCAGCAGGAAGTCGCAAGCAGAAGCTAAACCATCTCCACATCCAAAAAAATATGTAAAAATTAAAATAGGTATATCTGCATATACAGCTGACTGCTTAATGCACCTACCTGATACGGTCTGACTCAAGTTGGAAAGCACCAAAGCATTCCGCCACAGTATAAAACTAAACAGTCCAACTCAAGTGGACTCATCGAGCGACATTTCGTGTGAACATAGTCCATCTGTGGCACGCTCAGTGTAAGGCGATACCAAGGCGTCTGGTGAACATCGAGGAATCAAATCCTACACTACAATGTAAGTACTCGCTGATACCAACACATGTGGAATCATTCCGTTCAATTATTTACACTACTTAGAGACGATCTGTACGTATGGGTTTGATTTTTAAACATAAATAACCAGTATATTTATTATAGTTAACTAAGCACTGACTGTACATGTAACTTATCTAAGTTATATATGTAATTTCTAAGTAGGTATATCTTGGACACCAATGACTGATTACAAGGTGAAGGAAAACATCTTGAGGGAATCAGGACTTTAAGTCTGAAATAGCCAACCCGCATTGAGCAAGCGTGGTAATTACGCTCAATCCTTCTCTGTCAATGAGAGAGTCTGCCTTTCTGTCGAGAGGAAACCTGTACCCAGCAGTGGGTCGATAAAAAGGTTGATGATGACATAGAGATATAGTGAAACTATAATACCTCTATGGTAATGGATGATGATGATGAAGCAATGGCTAATTATGAGGACCTACAGAGTTTTGTCCATTCTTTATTATGTAAAACATACAATCACTTATTTGCTGCTAAGCTAACCCATTGATTCGTCTATACGAAAAATTTGTCGTTTCCATAATCTTTCGTTCTTTTCTTTAGAGTGAATATTACTTCAACTCTTCAATGGCCTCTGTTGTTAGATATTACAATTTTGTCAATAACACGTGTGACAAATTATACAAATTCTTAAAAAAAAATATTTCACAATAATGGCGGATATCTATTGGATGTTTAAAAAAAACGTAATACTGGATAAGGCCTTGCAAAATTAGATTATCAGACACAGAATTATGCACAGACGACAGCACTTCAAGCTATTACAATCTATCAGATTTCTTTTTTAGATTTTGAACTTTATCTCTAAAGTATTAAAGCTCAAACTATATTGGAAATATTTGACAGTTTCGGGTAGCTTGACCTGCTGTCGTCCGTACCAATCCAAGTAACAGTTCAGTTGGTACGACGATCTTCGTAAGGAGGCAGACAGGAAAGCACCGGCCGAGGGTCGAGCTAAAATTAATCCCACGCCTTTGAAGATTACTATGTTCAACAGTGGACTGCAGAGACTGCTGTATGATGATGATGATGAAAGAACAATAAATGTAAGTAGGTACCTACGTAATTCTCTCAAAATAAAAAAAAAATAAGGCAAGGCATTTCCGATTAACGTACGGACTACCTACATACCTATACAAAAACAATTTTACACAAAAAAATAATAATAACCGAATTCCAAGTCGGTGTCTTTTCGTTTTTTGCCACGAATTTTCGAAATTAGTTTTTATTTAATTTTAGTGTTTTTTGGAAGTCGATTATTTTTTTATTGTTAAAAGTTTTTAAATAAGGACGACAGCAGGTCAAGCTACACGAAACTGTCTAATGTTCCTAATATTGAACCTTAATGCTTTATTAATAAAGTTGAAAAATTTACGGATTGTAGTGCATGATGTGCTTCTGTACTTATTTTACACTTTTTACTTGTGAAAAGCACTGGTATCCAGCTGCGTCCAATCTGACTGGACGCTTACTCCAACTTAGTTGTGAAAAGACTAGCAAGCAAACGCTACAAATATGTTTCCTTGAATTATACCCGTAATTTTGGTTTAAAAACCAAAATACAGAACCGAATTTTTCAATTTCTACGAAAAAATAGAATCATCGAAATCTATTGGCGTGATATTGATTCGTCACTTTTGATGTATGGAGTACCCAAATTAAAAATTTATTTCCATTTTTATTCTACCACTTCGTCGAGGCCATTGATATACATATATTGATACCAAACATTTTTCTAGTGCTAACCATCACTGAGATTATCCGTGGATGGACAGACAGACAGACCTGGTGAAACTAAGTATAAGGGTGAAACCTGGTAACATGATTTTGAACGAGGAACTAGTTCAACATCATTGCACAGAAATTGAGAATATCCTTAAAATCAAGCCTAATGGCTTAAAGGTAGGCTTAGTGACTGCGTAGTATCTACCCTCTTCCCTGAGCGGGCGGGACACGTTCCCCCGGCGATGGTTTCACCCTCAGTCACAGACTCTCCAGAAGAGGAGGGCACCGATGTCCCCGAGGTGACGCAAGCTTAGACGGGAGCGGCCGTGTCGCGGCTCCGGGCCAAGAATAAAGCGCCCGGACCTGACGGAGTTCCTGGCCGAGCTCTCGTCCTGGCTCTGAAGGAGCTAGAGCCCCAGCTGAGGGGGCTCTTCACGGCATGCTTCGAGCAGGGTCAGTTTCCCAGTGTGTGGAAGGAGGGGAAGCTGGTCCTGCTCAGGAAGGAGGGGCGCCCTGCGGACTCGCCGTCCGCGTATCGGCCCATAGTGCTGCTCGAGGAGACGGGCAAACTTTTTGAGCGTATAATTGCAGATCGCCTCGTCGGTGACTTGTGCGGAGAGGGGCCGAACCTGGACGACAACCAGTTCGGTTTTCGTCAGGGGCGCTCCACCATAGACGCCATCATGCGCGTAAGAGCCCTGGCGGAGGATACGGTGTCCCGGGGTGGGGTGGTGTTGGCGGTGTCTTTAGACATTTCCAACGCCTTCAACACCCTACCCTGGAGCTGTATTAGGGAGGCCCTGAAATACCATCGGGTGCCTCCCTACCTCCGCCCCATAGTAGGTTCTTATCTGGAGGACAGATGCGTCATCTATCGGGGCCGTGACGGTGCCGGTCAGCACCAAATGTCGTGCGGTGTTCCACAGGGATCGGTCTTGGGACCGCTCCTGTGGAACATCGGCTACGACTGGGTGCTGAGAGGCGAGCTCCCGTCTGGCGCCGACTTTACGTGTTATGCGGACGACATGCTTGTCACTGCCCGGGGGAGCTCGCACAGGGAAGCGACATTGGTAGCCACGGCTGCGGTATCACAGGTGGTGAACCGCATCCGGCGCCTGGGCCTGGAGGTGGCCCTTGACAAGTCGGAGGCCATGGTTTTCCATGGCCCCCGGCGCGGCGGCGTGCGCCGGCGCCGGGATCGCATATCGTGGTCAGTGGGGCCCGGATAGTTGTCGAGTCCACCATGAAGTATCTGAGATTGGTGCTCGACAGCCGATGGGAATTCGGGCCCCACTTCCGGCGGCTGGCGCCCAAGCTGATGGGTGCAGCAGGCGCGTTATCAACGTTGCTTCCCAACATGGGGGGCCCGAGCGCCGCCTGTAGGCGTTATACGTGGGAATCGTGCGGTCCATGGCCCTGTATGGGGCCCCTGTGTGGGCGATGGACCTGACGGCCGGAACACTCGCCATTCTGCGCAAGCCGCAGAGGGCGATGGCCGTCAGGGTTGTCCGCGGGTACCGCACGATTTCCTACGAGGCGGCTTGCGTCCTGGCCGAATCCCCGCCCTGGGACCTAGAAGCGAAAGTACTCGCGTCATTGTACCGATGGCGCGAGGAAGAGCGGAAACGGGGCTCCAGTCCGGTGCAGCGGCAGATCGAGCTGCACCGAAAGGAGCTCCGTCAGTTCCTGGTGGCAGACTGGCGGCAGAGGCTTATGCGCCCTACCGCCGGCCTCGCTACCGTCGAGGCGATCCGGCCAGTACTCGACGACTGGCTCGGGAGAAGGCACGGCTCCCTGTCGTTCAGGGTGACGCAGGTGCTGTCGGGGCACGGCTGCTTCGGCAAGTACCTGCGTCGCTTAGGCAGGGAGCCGGACGCTCGGTGCCACCACTGCGTCCCATGCGGGGAGGACACGGCGCAGCACACGCTCTCCGAGTGTGTAACTTGGGAGGAGCAGCGCCGTGTCCTCACAAATGAAGTAGGAGGCGACCTGACGCTGCCGGCAGTAGTGCGGAGGATGGTCGGTAGCGCAGAGTCGTGGGACGCAGTGGTGTCCTTCTGCGAGGACGTGATGTCGCAGAAGGAAGTTGCGGAACGGGAGAAGGAGATCTCAACTCCCTTCCCGGGCCGCAGAAGACGCACCGGGCGCCGAAGAAGGGCGGATAAATACCCTCTTCCGCCCCCCATAAATGGGTCCAGGGGCGAGGGATATGGGGAAGTCCCTGCACCCTATTCAATGGACCCCGAGGTGGACGCGCGCGCGAGTGTCGACGCACGCCCCTGAGGCGATGCACGGGGTAGTTTAACACCCCACTACCCCGTGCAGGAGACGGGGCCCGGACAGACCGAGCCAGCACGAGGGTGTGGGGCCGTGGAAGAATTTAGACTCCCGCGGCCTCACGCGTTTAACCCCGCCCGCTCAGCCCCCCGAGCTGCCGCCAAGATCCCTCCTCCCCCGCCTGTTTTCATACAGGACAAGGGGAAATGGACCAATGTGTCCGGCTGGTGTTCCGACCAGAAAATTTCCTTCACCAATGCCAGGTCTACACAGACTGGCATTAAGGTGACCGTCCCGTCCTCTAAGGACTACCGGGAGCTGACCAAGCTCCTCCGTCATAGGGGTGTGAGGATCACCTCACTCGAGTAGTAATTCGCCGGGTGCCAAAGGAGTTATCCTCCGAAGACATAAAGGCGGACCACCTCTCACAGGAAATCCCTGTGAAGGAAGTCCACCGTATGCACAAGGCACGCGGTAAGGTGCCCTATGACATGGTCCTTGTAATCTGCCACCCAGCAGAAGGATCCGCCCACCACCCTATCTTCCTGGTGAAGAGCGTCTGCTCTCTCACAGGGATAAGCATTGAGAAGCCCCATAAGAGCGGCACTGTTGGCCAATGCCACAGGTGCCAAATCTATGGGCATTCCCAGGCACACTGCCATGCTAAACCCAGGTGCGTTAAGTGCCTGGGCGATCATGGCACGGCAGAGTGCTCCCGCCCCAAAGACCGTGCGCTCTGCAAAGAGCCACCTAGTTGCATCCTCTGCGGTGCGACCGGCCACACGGCAAATTATCGCGGGTACCCCAAGGCCCCTAAATCATCCTCCTCCAAGCTAGCCAACCGGGCTAACGCACACCAAAAGCGTGAATCGCCAGGGAGCCAGATCCCAGAGCGACTGAGCCCTCAAAGGCCCAGTCCCTGGAATCAACTCAATCACCAGAGGGCTTTCCCGGCCCTCGTGGCGACCGATACCACCCTCGCCTGGCAGGACAAGGATCCTCGTATCCGTCCTACCACGGCCCAAAAGGCGGCCCCGTCCCCTCCTGCCCCTGCACCTATGGCTGCAGCAGCAACCCCATCACCCCCTCCCTCGACCCCAATGTCAGGAAACGGTCCCACGGATGCTTTTAATATCATCTCGGGGACCTTCCTTATTTTTATGTCACCTCGCGCCAGACAGATGGCAAACGACTTAAAAGTCGCTATGGCAGCTGGCAATCTACAAGCCATTATTAACATCTACAATGCGTATCCAGAAATTACGAACGCCCTTTCCTCCCTCGCATCCAATAAGTAATTTATGGATAACACGGCCAAACAACGAACCAAGCCCCAATCCCTCAAGCTGGCTCACTTCAATGCCGACGGCATTACAGATCAGAAGTTCGAGCTCTCAACCTTCCTGCGTGAGCACCAGATAGACATGTTCCTCGCTCAAGAGACCTTTCTCAAGCCTAGTCACCGCACACCCCTAATCGCTAACTACCGCGTAGTTCGCAACGACAGGCTGCGGTGTCACAAAGACGGTACCCTTATCTATTTCAAAAGGGCTCTATTTTGCATCCCATTGGACCCCCCACCCCTCTCACGACTTGAAGTTTCAATGTGCCGTCTCGGCATGTCAGGTCACCAACCTATTACTATAGTGTCGGCCTACCTCCCTCCCAGCTCCTCTGCAGAGAACCACCAACTCCTAGCAGATGACATTGCCCTACTTCTTGGGTTGAGTGACTCCGTTATAATAGCGGGCGACCTCAACGCCAAACACACAGCCTGGAATAGCACCAGGATCAATTCCAGAGGCAGAGTCTTGTTTGACCTCTCCACCCAATTAAACTTCGATGTCGTGGGCCCCATGACCCCCACTCACTTCGTACATGACGTAGCGCTCCTAAAGAACGTCAACCTACGGTTAGACTCTATAGAAGCACTATCAGAGCTATCGTCTGACCATCGCCCAGTCATCATTCGACTGGCTCCCCGTACTGGCCTCTCTGACCCAGGTCAAGCACCCCAGACGAAAGTGGTAACGGACTGGAGGAAAGTAAGCGATTGGCTGAAATCCACCACATCCCCCCACTTGGACTCCATACCTGCACGCCTCGACTCTATCGCTGACACGACAGCTGCGATCGACTCGTTCACGGATCACGTACAGTCAGTCCTAAACGAATGTTCAAGGGAGCTCACGGTGACAGAAGACTGTCGCTGGAAACTCCCTGCTGACCTGCGTGAACTGTTGACCGAGAAGAACGCGGCGGTCCGTGCCTACAGCAAGTTCCCCTGTGCGGCTAACAAAACCCATATGCGCTATTTACAGAGAACTGTAAAAAGACGCATATCGGAGTGGCGTGAGGCCGGCTGGGATAGGATGCTGGATGAGTTAGAGCCCACCCATCAAGCCTTCTGGAACCTTCAGAGGAAACTAAAATCCAATTAATTTGTGACCATGCCTCCCCTGGTTCGCCCGGACAATACCATCGCCTTCGATGACGATGACAAGGCTGAATGCCTTGCCTCCTGCCTGGAAGCCCAGTGCTCTCCCAGCCTCCTACCAGTAGACCAAGCTCATCTCCTTGAGGTTGACGCTGAAGTCGAACGTAGAACCTCCCTCTCACCCGTTGCCGACCCAGAGGATCCCCTGCCTCCCATCACTCCATATGAAGTGCAGGACATCGTCAAGGGTCTTCTACCCAGGAAAGCGCCCGGTTCTGACGGCATCACCAACAGAGTGGTCCGCCTCTTCCCTGCCTACCTGATCATCCTCTTGACCACCATCCTCAATGGTGCAATGGGGAATAACATTTTCCCACAAACGTGGAAAGAAGCCACAGTTATAGGCATTTCCAAGCCCGGTAAGCCTAAAGCCGATCCGTCCAGTTACCGTCCCATCAGCTTACTCAAAGTTCTCGGTAATATATATGAGAGGCTTATATATAAGCGTCTCAGAGCCTACGCCGAGAACAAGGGCCTTATCCCATTAGAAGAATTCGGGTTCCGTACCGTTGGGTACGGAACCCGAATTCTTCACACCGAAACAGGAGTGTTGACTCCTGTCCGCAACAGATCCTACGCATCACTGAACATATTCACGCGGGGTTCCTGCATGGTATGTACACAGGCGTAGTTTACTTCGATATAGCGAAGGTGTTTGACAAAGTCTGGCACAACGGCTTAATCTATAAGCTGTACCAACTCGGTGTGCCTGATCGTCTCGTCGTCATCTTACGGGACTTTCTGTCAAACCGCACCTTTCGCTACAAAATCGAAGGAGCGCTCTCCTCCCCCCGCCCCATCCGTGCAGGTGTTCCCCAGGGCTCTGTACTAGCCCCACTCATTTTTACGCTTTTCACTAGCGATATCCCGAAAAGCAGTAAGGCTCAACTCGCTCTGTTCGCAGACGACACAGCCATCTACTGCTCGGGACGCAGTCCAGACTGGATTCGCCTCCATCTTCAAGCCGCGGTCAATAAGCTCGCTGACTGGTTTATGAAATGGAGGATTGAAGTCAACCCCCTAAAAAGCTAAGCGGTACTCTACAGGAAACCGCGGGTCAGTGTCACCCTTCCACGACCCATCCATCACAAACGAATACATTCGATCCAGCCGTCCCTTGCTGCCCTCTCTAGCGACGCAATAAGCCGAGGTTCGTACCCCACAGGGGGTGCCCTTAGTGCGTAGTCGCCCAATTTTAATTTAGTTCTATGTGCCCCTGGCTGGAGATTTTAATTTTAATTAAGGCATCCACAGGAAAGTCCGGTTAAGTAGTTACGGCCTAATGGCCACCTACGAGATGACATATCAAAAAAAAAAATTGCTTACCATCAGGCGGGATTGCGGTCAAGCGCTAGTTTATAACTTATTTATAAAAAAAAAAAAACTCTCTTAATTCCATCCCTGCAGATGTTTTTTATTTTGTTAATAGTTAAAATTTTGCCAAACTTAATTGGACGGATGATAGTTTCGGATGAAGGATCCGGTTCAGATCGCGAAACGTGGACCAGAAAAGGCCCTTTATCTGAGTCAGAGTACGTTAGACCCTCTTTAAGAGAGGGATGGACAAACAGGGTTTGAATGGCCGCAACAGCCATATCTTTACTTTTGATTGTCTTTATAAAGACGATTTCGATCGTCTCTGGGTCAATAAGGAGGTGTCTCTTACCCGCTGCAGACGTCTGAACAGCATCAGGGGGATCAGGAGGAGCCGGGGGGGGAGGGTTCATAATTATAAAAAATACCACTTAAGGACAAAAAAACGCACAAAACTACGAAGAAATAATAAAGAAACACTGATATTTTCCTAAATTAAATTATTAAGGAAAAAATAAAACTCTCCAGCACGACTGACAGCTATCAACCCCCGCCTTTACCGATTGCAGTCTCAACTCAGCTACAAACAAATCTTTAAAACTCGTCAAATTATAGGGAATTGAAAAGTATTTTTTGGCAAATTGAGAATGAAATCAGACAGTGGACATCGGTTTCTATTACTTCAGTACTTTATAGAGAATAGTTCTTAATTTTAAACTTCAAGCGCGCAATTGTAAAATGACAATGTTGCCATTTCAATAAAATGTGATGCTATTTGGTTGGTAGCTCTGAAAATCTGTTGCGTTTCAGGTTACAATTCCGGGAATAAGAGCATATTTATCATGATTTTAGTTAATTTAATAATTATTTGTCCATAATTAATGATAGCAAAATAATCAATTGTGTTTCTAAAAAGTAAATTTTAATCACTGTTATTCTGTATTTGTATTATGTAAAAAAATAAATAATAATGGTACGTACATGGTAGTCAAATAAAAATTATGATACCAAATATTGCAGAATAACGCATCAAGTCACTGGGTTGTCAAATGTCAATTGTCAAAGCTGTCAAATGTCGATTTGACAAATCGAATTTACTTAGTCAAAAGGAAAATGTTATCTGGTTTGTGATTAAAGTTCTTACTTATTGCAATAGTATGAAAGTTTTTGGAAGTGATAACATATTTACTCATGAAGATTATTGAGTAATAGTATTAATGGCCGATTTACCGAATGGCTGGGTTCACCTGGTAAGTTCGATTGACCCTTCCTATTTATTTATTGGGATTCAATCATCGTGTTTCGCAGTTGTTTGTGTGCCTGTATTGTCTTCCTTGAACTCTATAATTGGATAAATCGTTCAATTGAGCGAGCAAGGTACTCTATATTTGTTTTGAGATTCAAATGCAATCGTTGTATCCTGTTGCATTACGCGTGTTTATAATGTAGTTGACTGATATTTGAATCAATGCGAAAGTTACATTTGTTCACAGGGTTTTTCTTACTTCAAAGCTTATACAAATGATGGCAACTAAATTATTATTTGTCTAGGAAAACCATACAAGTTTTGATGCAGTCTAAGAAATTCTTGGTGTTCAAATAATGTTTATATTCCAGGTACCTTTCTGAAGGCTTCCAAGTAATAATTGAGAAGTCGTCAAAGGATGCAAAATGCTCTCTAAAAGATATTCAGTTGCGTTTCTTGTGCCCTGATGACCTAGAGGAGGTTAGTATTGATTAAGACAATACCTGCCATGACCAAAATGTTGTTTGAACCTGGATCTGCAGACAAACTAATTTAGGTCATACCATGATTGAGTGTATCCTGTTCACATAATACACTGTTTTGCAGGAATATCATTT
>JADWQK010000584.1:0-144568 GCA_017933935.1 Sesamia nonagrioides
TGGCAATTATTGTTACATGGTTTAATAATTCTGAAACTTTGTTCCTACTTCTTCTTATCTAATAGAGTTCAAACATCTTTGGTCCAAAATTTAGCTCATCATCAAGCGACAGGACACTGGGTGCAGGATCTAACATGTCCCATTATCTGTGGGGAGGGGTTGCAGACGCATTTGAGATACTCTGGCCGAAATGGGTCGGAAATCCAGTTAGAGATTTCACCTAGTTTTACTCCTCATTTATATATTATTAAGCCTAGAGCACAGGCGTAGTGTAGCCAGCCTTTCGGTGTTCTATAGGATGCATTTCGGGGAGTGTACGGCTGGTTGTTGAGGGACTGGAACAATTTACCAGCAGCAGTGTTTCCGTCGGACTACAATTTGAGTGTCTTCAAGGCTAGAGTGAATAGGCTCTTAATAAACTAGTGCGCTTTACCATCAACGATTGCGTCACTGCTTACCATCAGGCAGGATTGCGGTCAAGCGCTAGTTTATAAAATATAAAAAAAAAATATTATATAATTTGAGCCCATAGGCGGTCACGTTGATTGTAGAATCAATGGCATTTATTAAGTTATCCATGATGCAGATGAACGAGTAGTGAGGGCGTTCCAGGAAGTGAGGAATTATCCGATCAGAACAAACGCACTCGCGTGTCTAAATGGAAGGCTTTCAAATGGTTTGATAAAATGGCCCCCCCATTTTATCAAACTATTTGAAAGCCATCCAGGGGGATGTTGACGAATAGTGAAATTTCAAAGATAACATACAACGCTGACCCCAAATACGTTGTTAAAATAAAACGTGTACGGTGAGGAGATCGCGGGCTCGGAAACGATGCTTACACACATACTTCTCCTTCTTCTTCAGCCTATAGAGGTCAACTGCTGGACAAAGGCCTCCCCCAAGGATTTCGTTGCTTTGGGGGGTTTGCCATAATCCCACGCTTGGCAGGCGCGTTAGGGATTGCAGTAATTTGATATTCCACAGGAGAAGCGCTGCTGCCTGCTTCCCTGGTGAGAGTTTCCTAAGTCTTCTCTTGCGACACCCACGGGAGGATATAGGTTGTTACTATTCTAAGCCCTGTACCACACGCATACACACACTCGTATATACTCGTAAAAGAAACAATCAGATCCGAATGTGACGATTTCTACCAATCAACTCCTTTACCGAATGTTTAACTTAGTTCCATATAAATATAGTTTAAAAAACTAAAAAAACATGCTTTTAAAAAATTTTTTTTTTTTTTTTTAATAGTTATAAACTAGTGCTTGACTGCAATCCCGCCTGATGGTAAGCAGTGATGCAATCGTTGATGGTAAAGCACACTAGCTTATTAAGCCTATTCACTCAAAAAAACTGAGTGAATAGGAAGGAAGACGGCAGTTGAGCGAGGTGATGCAATGTTTAACCCAACAACACGACCAACGATGCTGCGCCAGAGGATGATCTGGAGAGCCTTCACGACCAAACTCCTGACACAACAACATTAGGCACATCGTACCCGGCACACATCGCAACACAACTGCTCAGACCCGTTCTCCGTACGGCTTCACCAGACATCATGCCGGAACACGACGAATCGCTTGGCGGCAAGACTTTGTCTGGTGGGTGGTAACTTATGCCGGCGGCTGATGTTGTTGCCACAACAAAACAAAACAAAACACAAAAACAAAAACACAAACAACAAAACAAAACAAAACTAAAAAGTTAAAAATAATTTTAAAAAAGCGTGAGGCGCTTTGTGCCATAATTTTTGTATAAGCCCAAGCGACCCAAGCTTTTTTTTAAATTATTTTTAACTTTTTAGTTTGATATTTTTTAAAAGTATGTTTTTTAGTTTTTTAAATTATATTTATTTTCAACTTTTTACTTCGATATTCTTTAAAAAATAAACGAACGAACGAACGTATATATTAAAAACGGTGGGACATTTTACAGTAATGAGCTGCTCATTCGTAGTCCAAAGAGTTAGAGACGGACAAACAAACAAACAAGCAAGCAAGCAAACATACAAGTGATGCTAATAAAAGTATGTAAAAACTAAAAATCGACCGGGAAATTAGATCTAAAAATTAACCATTATCTCTATTCAGAATCATTATCGACATCATCCACATTCTATTCAGAATAGTGAAAATGTTGTGTACGAAAGATCACAATATAAGTACCTATATATAAAGCTACCTTCTACAATTTCCTCGTACTTAAGCTGGGAAAAGAAACTGCGTATCTCATTGTTTTTACCTAGCCATAGAAACAGCCATGTGATTTAAGTAATGCGACCCGGTAATGGATACATTACTCTTATACTCGTACTAATACGTGTCTAGCTAGATAATGCATAGGTGTGTGCTTAACAGAGATTGATTTCCGTCACAGAAAATTAAAAATGTGCTACTTAATGGAAAAGCTATAGAACACTCAATGGATTTTTCGATATTTTATTTTTCTTTTTTAGCTAAACCAGATAACTCGAAAGTAAGCATCGAAAAAGAGGGAAAAATTGGATAAAAATAATACAAACGTATTTTCATTTCGTCTTCCTTGTTGATAATAAACTGAGCAACCTTCTACGCCACGCATAAATGTAAACCGATATTTAACCAAGTTCACTTACCTCAACATAATTTGCGAAAAAAATATCGAATATAACACGGCGAGACCAATTTGTGGTAATCTTCGTAAAGGTATTCGATACTTACCATTAATATCACAAAATAATCCAACATCATTATAATCGTATTTAGAAAAGAATAATCAGAAATAAAGAAAGAAAGGAAATACGTTTATAACTTAACAAAAAATTAAAATATTTAATCGCGTCAACTTCAGTAGCTTTTTTGTTGGTTAAAAGTTTGCAAGTTGATTGAAAATATGTGTCATATGCACGCAAAACGGTCTTCGCTCTTACGCAAGAAAAAACCTCACTACAATTTCCTATAGATTACAATGGATGCGGTATGTTGGTCAGACCCAGGCAGGATAGTCAGCCCACCTACCTAGCAAACTTGCTGAAAATCCAGAAAAACTGCAGAGCACCTACTTACTCTTGAAAAATCACCGAGATAATTTTAGTACGGGCGAGGTTTCCCGAGGTTATTTTGTCGTGCCCTGTATTTTCAAAGTAGATAGCTGTAGATTGAAAATCCAATATTGTGTTGTGGATGTGATTACGAGAGTTAAAATCTAAAGCGGGATAAAGGTCTACCGTGATATGTTAAGTTCGTGCGAACGTGAGCTTAATCAATATAGCACCAGATGAAATAACAGTTTGCTTCACAATCTCAGAATAGATCGGTTGTAGTCCGCGAAGTAAGTACGTAGGTTAAGTCATCATCATCAAAATCAAAATCAAATCAAAATCAAAATTGTTTATTTCAAATTAACCAACAGTTGGTGCTTTTGAATAGTCAATGTCGGTCATTCCAAGAAAAGTGAAGCTAAATTGCACGTTCCAAAGCGTAGGTCTCTATGGAGAAGAACGTGCAAGAAACTTCATGGACACTCTTTTAAAATCATAATATGGATTACATGTCTTCGTTACATATTTCTGTTGCTTCTATCATGTGAGCACAATGTATAATTATAAAAAATAACGAAAAGATAGGAAATTAATCAAGCCCACTGGCAGCTAAGAGATGACCAGTCTCCACTGACGGCCCCCGTTCACGAGCATGACGCGCGCATCAGCCCCACTTAGCTCAACCATTTTGAAGGGAACAAAATGACCCAACAACACGCGCCACCATCAGCAAGACATGTGATTGAGCATGTCAAACTCTCAACTGCCATGCTCGTAATGTCAAACAAGTTATATATATACAGTATGTTAACTAACAGAGGGCGTTCCCGTTAACCCGAAATAGTATAGCATACATACATGCTAAAAAAAATATTTCCATTCGAAAACAAAATGTTTTAAAATTTTTTCCAATATGAAAATATTCAATAAAAATTTTAAATTGATATGTAAAAGAAACACACTGTACACGCGAACATGAAAGACGGCAACGTCGCAATTTATTTATACATGACGACTACTATTTTGATTTAAAACAGGAGGTTTCAAATTTATTTCCAATTAGAATTTTTTTTATTCGGATTTTTTTATGCTTATTTTCTATGCTGATATTTTTATTTTAATCTATTAATGATATATATTAACGAGTTTAAGGGAACGCCCTCTGTTATTTAACATACTGTATATATAAAAAAACAAACCATAGTCCATGGTGCATCACATTCACAAACTTGAAAAGTGCTTTTACATTATACAATACTATATTACTTGCAAAATCATGGTAGCAAAATATTGTGCACAATGTTGAAATAAACAAATAAAATAAAAAAGGAATATTTGGAAAACAACAAAAAGGGGGAATGGTATCTCTTCCAAACCTACAAAATTGTCTGTGGCTGTGGAGCAGGACTGGCATTTAGCCAAGCATTTTTATCAAGAATATAATCTTCCAGTTTATAATATGCTTGTTTACACAGCGTGCGTTTAATGCATGTTTTTTTAGACTCATTGAGTTGTTGAATCGCTAGCGGTATTTTATTATAAAATTTTACAGAGTATCCCATAAAAGAACTATTTACTTTAGCCAGTCTGAACCGAGGTTGATCTAAGTTGTCTCTATTCCTAGTATTAAAATTGTGCCTGTCACTTATCTTATTAAAAAGACCAATATTTTTCCGAACATACATAATGTTTTCGTAAATGTATTGACAAGGGACCGTAAGGATGTTAATTTCTTTAAAAAGTTCCCTAAGAGAATCGCGTCTGCGGAGATTATATATGGCTCTTATAGCTCTTTTCTGCAGAATAAAAATAGACTCTATGTCTGCAGCCCGTCCCCAAAGCAAAATACCGTATGACATGATACTATGAAAGTAGCTAAAATAGACTAGTCTCGCAGTATCTACATCAGTAAATTGACGGATTTTTCTAACAGCATATGCTGCTGAACTAAGCCGTCCTGCCAGAGATGTTAAATGAGGACCCCATTGTAGCCTCGAGGCAAGCGTGATCCCCAGGAAAACCGTGTTCTCGACGAATTCGAGTTTCTCCTTGTTCAATACTATATCGGAGTAAGTACTTGTAACATTTGGTAACGCAAATCTTATACACTTAGTCTTTTTTGCATTTAGTACTAAATTATTAACAGTAAACCAGTTTTGGACTTGCTGTAAAGCATTGTTTACGTCCTCAAGGTTTGAGCAACGCCTATTGATTTTAAAAATTAACTAAGTATCATCAGCAAATAATACAATATGTGGTTGTTTTTTTAATAGATGCGGTAGATCATTTATATGTACTAAAAAGAGGAACGGACCCAAAATTGAGCCTTGCGGTACACCCATTTTGACTTTAAAACCAGGAGAATTGACACCATTTATCTGAACTTGCTGTTGTCTATCAATTAAATAAGATTTTATCAAGCTGAGTGCAAGTTTACCCAGCCCATAATCTCATCGTTAATCCCAGTCGCATCCGCAGCTTTATTAGCTTTGGAGTCTGGGGTCCGCTTTACCAGTCTAACTGCTGATTTTGGCTAAACTTCGATATATATATATTTTTTTATAAGTTATAAACTAGCGCTTGACCGCAATCCCGCCTGATGGTAAGCAGTGATGCGATCATTGATGGTAAAGCGGGCTAGTTTATTAAGAGCCTATTCACTCTAGCCTTGAAGACACTCAAATTGTAATGTGACGGAAACACCATCGCCGGCAAATTGTTCCAGTCCCTCGATGTACGCGGTATAAAAGAGGAAGCGAAACGCTTCATACGGGTCGCAGTTGTGTTAACAACGTAAGGGTGGAAACTGGCCGTACGACGGGTCGTCCGATAGTGGAACGGAGATGGGGGAATTAAATCATGCAATTCCCTTGCACACTCACCAGAATGCATCCAATAGAAGACCGAAAGGCTGGCTACTCTACGCCTGTGCTCCAGGCTTTGGAGACCGTTTCGAGTTAAGTCTGGGTCGCCAATCAGCCTCTTCGCATGCCTCTCCACTGAATCCAAAGTATCCAGGTGACATTTCGCAGCACCAGCCCAAATGTGGCTGCAGTACTCCACACACGAGCGGACCTGTGCTTTGTACAACATTAGAAGCTGCCCCGGTGTGAAGTACCGCCGGACCTTTGCGATATCGCCAAGTTTTCTAGCAGCCACCCTGGCCTTGGACTCAATGAACCGCCCAAAGTTAAGGTTCGAGGAAATCTCTACTCCCAAAAGCTGAAGGCGGTTGGTGCACTCCAAGGATACATTCTGAAAAGTAGGAGCCAAGGTGAACGGGCTCCTTTTGGCGGTGAAAAGACACGCCTGTGTTTTGGCGGCATTGAATGCTACAAGATTGGCTTTGCCCCATTCGGAGACTGCCTGTAGTGCAGCACTCGTACGCTCTACCATAGCCTCTCTTTCGGACCGGATTATTTCCTTACTAGCCCGAGCTTCCGGCAGGTATCTCTCCACAACTGTGCTGTCATCTGCATACCCATAGATCGGTATCTATAGGTATGCAGATGACAACACCGATCTGATGAGGCCCGGTGGCCTCAGCAGATCGTTAATATGCAGCAGGAACAGAGTTGCAGAGAGAACATTAACATTTTCCGTGAAGCGACTGCCGTCTGACCTCCACAACACGAAGGCGATATCTAAAAATTGTAGTTAGATCAATTGTTCGACTTTTGAGGGCTCCAACAACCCGTAACAACTGCCACTAGATGTTCGTATGGCAACCGGGACCAACGGCTTAACGTGCTTTCCGAGGCACGATCAGACCAGTGCAAATATTCATATTCATGCATACAAACATTTGCACTGTGCGGGGATCGAAACTGCGCCTCCTTGCGCAACGGCCGCGTTCGCTACCGCTACGCCACCGAGGCAGTTAATAAAAAAAAAGTACGTAGTTTAAGTGGGGGTGTTATTTACAGTGGGCTGTATCAATTGGGTACCCCAGTTGTATTAAACTTACCTCGCTATGCACTTCACACATAGGTATGTACAACATGTAAAATAATTAACACAATTCCTGAAAATAGTTTGTTCAGAATCGTTTACTGAATCGGTTTATATCGTTTTTAATATAGGTAATTTTTTATCGCAAAAATGATTAAAACTATTTAAATTATTGTTATATCTACATAAACTATTTAAATTATTGACCATGTTGTTTGTACAGACTTATAACATCGCATTCTATTCATTGTCCTACCTCGCTCATCTGCTGTTTTCCTTCCTATTCCCTCGGTTTTTTTAAGTGAATAGGCCCTTAATAAGCTAGCGCGCTTTACCATCAACGATTGCATCACTGCTTACCATAAGGCGGGATTGCGGTCAAGCACTAGTTTATAATCATAAATAATAAAAAGTAAAAAAACACTAAAACAAAACTACGACAAAAAGAGACGCTGAAAAAGTAATAAAGAAGATTTTCAGAATACTGCACTAAACAAAGTTGCTAATTTTTTGCTACTTTTCATGTTTGGAAAACCGCAGTCACACGTTGTCAAAGTGCTACGGTAGGTATATGTAACGTGTGACTACGCCTTTCCAAACATGAAAACTAGCAAAAAATTAGCAACTTTGTTTAGTGCAGTATTCTGAAAATCTTCTTTATTACTTTTTCAGCGTCTCTTTTTGTCGTAGTTGGGTTTTAGTGTTTTTTTACTTTTTATTATTTGTACTATTTTGGTGTTAAAGTGTATTTGTGGCGCATAATATTAACAAAAGCTAAATTGATAAACTAAAAAGCATTCCTGTAATTATGTACGAACATAAAGTACTCGTGAAGCTCTTTCAATTGATGCCAAACACGGTATATTTATTTTAATTTTATTTTTACATATAACTTTTTGTCCGCTAGAGGGCGCAATACTAAATTTGGTGACAAGCTTTATAGCTCATAACCAACAGAATATCAAGGCCCTTCTAATGGTACTGCAGTGGTCTTATTCTGATAAGTAGTAAAGAAGCTATGAACGAAAAGATGTGAATTATATGCAATCAGCCCATGAATACAGGTAAAGTCACAAGCAAATGCTAGTATTATATATATATTCAAAATGTACAAGTAAAACACTTTAAAATGATACCAAACACGACATATTTATCTTAACTTTATTTTTTTACTCTGTATGTTTTGTCCGATAGAGGGCGCCACATTAGAGTTTGTGAAACCCTATATAGCCTATAACCAGCGGACAATTAAGACGCTTCTAATGATATGTCATTTGTCGAATTATGATAAGTAGTTTAGAAGTTACGAGGGAACAGATGAACATACATACATACATACATACATAGCCTGTGAAAATCATAACCCTCCTTTTGCTTTGCCGTAGTCGGGTAAAAAGGTGCGCGTTAATTACATTACACGTTGTATAAAATCCTTTAGGATAATAAAAAAGTATCCATATTCATTATGGACGACATTTGAAACATCGAATCATTGGGTATCCTTTGAATACCGCTAACTCTCTCAAACTTAGCCAGTTAGTTAGTTAATAATTTGATGAATATCAATCTACTTGGTCTTGATTCCGTCTTTGCCTAATCGATTTATATGAACTCGAATAGTTTCTTAATTGAGGATATATATATTATCCATATATTTTACTAATGTTTAATGCAGTTCATAACTTATAATTATCATTTCATACACAATCTCATTATTATGATAATTAGCTAATAGGTGCTTACTTAGCAATTGTTAATTGGTAAATTGTTTATTCATCAGAGTGTCAAATAATAGTGACATTATTTTTTTCAGAAGTTAATTATGAAATTTATTTTACTAGTTTGAAAAATAAATTGTCAAGTTATTAACCGACTTCAAAAAGGAGGAGGTTACTCAATTCGACCGTATATATGCTTTTTTTTTTTTTTGTTTGTTCGCGCATAACTTCGTCGTTTATGAACCGATTTTGATAATTCTTTTTCTGTTGGAAAGAAGACGTTCCCAAGGTGGTCCCATGTTAAGGATATCAGGGTTTGATGGTGGAAGACCAGAGAAAACAAGGGAAACTTTCAAAAATTGCAGGGGCGACTTGTGCATTTCTTAGCATTTTCATTAAATATTTTAAAGCACTACAATTTAATAAAGGTCTGGAGTAGATCTGATGATGGAGCCAGGAGACAGTCGAAGGAACTCCTCAACAATTCACAGCAGCTACATTGTGTTTGGGCTCGATTAATTTGTATTGATAAGAACTTTACACCTAGATGGGTTGTGACTGTCATAAGAGCTCTGATGATGAAGACAAAGGCCAGTTCAGGGAACTCCTCAACGGTTTACAGTAGCTACTTTGTGGTTACACTTCATTCATTTATATTGATGAGACCTTTACACCCATTGGGTTAAAATAATGGTCTGCAGTAAATTTCATGATGAAGACCATAGGCAGTTGAGGGAATTAAAAAATTCAAGTAAATAAAATTGCGTCGTTTCCCAACTATATTTGCGTCAGCTTCCAGTCTGACCGGATGCAACTGAATACATAGTACTTTTAACAACTAAAAAGTGTAAAATAAAAACTTTTTTACAAAAAACAACCGACTTCCAAAAACCACTACAAAGTGAAAAATAACTAATTTCGGAAGTCGGTGTCTTTGGTTTTGTATATTCGTTTTTTGACACCGACTTCCGAAATTAGTTATTTTTCACTTTGTAGTGGTTTTCGGAAGTCGTATTGAAACCAAGCATGCTTAATTTTCTGGTTAGCAAAAAAGCCAGCAACAAATCACGCGAAAATACACAAAACAGAGAGGAAAACCTATAGCAATCTAGGCCCTCCTCCTCCTCCTTCTGTGCAGATTATAACAAAGATGCAAAACATACAACAAATAGACATCTTCCAACACGGCTGGTCACCGTGGAAGATTATGACCAAAACCCTCCAAGTCATAAACAAAGAAGTACAAATTTGAAAATCGCTACTTACAACGTCAGAACACTCTCAAACACTGAAAAATACATCGAACTAATGCACGCTATACGAAATATAAACATAGACATACTTGGCCTATCGGAAGTAAGAAGAATGGGAAACAAAATTGAAGAATATAGTAATCACATACTGTGCTATAAAGGTGAAACACCCGGTCAGTACGGGGTTGGATTTCTCATTAAAAGAGAGCTTAAGAACAAAATTATCAATTTCTATGGCTTGTCTGATAGAGTCGCTATCATGCAACTAGAGTTCGAGGATATCAATCTGTCAATTATCCAAGTCTACGCGCCGACGACAGACTCAGATGAAGAAAACCTAGAATTTTTTTATCAAACATTACAAGAAGCTCACAACCTACTAAAAAACCACAAAAACATCATGGTAATGGGGGATTTCAATGCCAGGATAGGAAAACCAAAAAACAACGAAGACCTGAGCATGGGAAAATACGGGTACGGGGAAAGAAATACAAGAGGAGAAAGACTGATACAATATGCCCTCGAACATAAATTATCAATCATGAACACACATTTCAAAAAGAAAAACAGTCAGAAGTGGACCTGGACATCGCCCGACGAACAGACAAAAAAATGAAATTGATTTCATTTTGTTTAACAATCCGAAAAACATAACAAACATAGAAGTTCTAAGCAACGTAGATTTTCCGTCAGACCATCGTATAGTAAGAGCAACACTGACCCTCAAAATTCACAAGAAATGCCGAAGACTTTTTCAGAAAAACTCTGAGTCACCACTGAAAACAGAAGAGGAAGTTAATAAATATCTTTGCAAACTAAAAAACAACATTGCAAATCTAACCACATACGATGAACATAATCCACAGAAAACATATGATGAATTCGAACTCTATCTGGAAAACAGCCTTAAGTCGGAGATTAAAACCAAGAACAACGAGCACATTTCGTACTTTCTCAGTGAAACAACCAAACATCAAATCCAACGGCGCACCGAACTTATGAAAACCAAAAATAAATCACCTGAAATGAAGAAACAACTGTCAGCTCTATTCAAACAGACCAGCAAGTTAATAAAGAAAGATTACAAAAATCACAGACAGGAAATAATAGAAAACAGTATAAAGACCTATCGAAGCGCCAAAAGAGCATATAAGCAACTAACTACTCACACAGACTGGATCAGGAGCTTAAAAGACGGACAGAAAGAGACAAAATCAAGGAAAGACATAATTACTTGCGCTACAAACTTTTACAGAGATCTTTATTCTAATGAGCCACAAGTCACGAATCTCTTTTCAGAAATAAATTGTTCTCAAACAAATATCAATGAAAGGATCATTATAGCCGAATTTGAGGTCTGGGAACACATCAAAAAGTTGAAGCGAGATAAGAGTCCAGGGCCCGATGGACTGAAGAATCAAGCCTTGATAGAAGGAGCGAGAATACTTACAGGCCCACTTACACGCATATTCAACCTAGTTCTACGAACGGGCATAATACCTAAGCAATGGTTGAACTCAGACATTATTCTACTATATAAAAAAGGTGACCCACTAGATATCGCAAACTACCGCCCGATTAGTCTGTTATCAACGGTGTACAAACTATTCACTTCTATCATAAATAATAAAATTGGCCCAACAATAGACACCCATCAGCCGGTAGAACAAGCAGGCTTCCGCCCCGGCTTCTCGACTATGGACCATATTCACACGCTCGAACAAATCATAGAGAAATACTGTGAATTCAATAGGAAACTATACATAAGCTTCATAGATTACACAAAAGCTTTTGACAGTCTCTACCATGGCTCTATATGGCAAGCTCTTTATAACTGCAACATAGACCCAATAATAATTAGAACAATAAAGAATATATACCAAAACAGTGTTAGCAGAGTCAAACTGGAATCTAGAGGCGATGAAATCAAAATTGCCCGAGGCGTCAGGCAGGGAGACCCTCTATCTCCAAAATTATTCATTGCGGTATTGCAGTGTATATTTTCCAAACTGAACTGGACCTTTGAAGGCATCCCCATAAATAACGAACGCCTCACACATTTGAGATTTGCTGACGACATAGTGATCTTTGCCGAATCTCCCAAGAAACTGGAAAATATGATCTCACAACTAAATAGAGAAAGCAAACATGTTGGTCTATATATGAATCTAAGCAAGACAAAAATAATGACAAATGGTAAGAAAGGAAAAATAATGCTTGACGGTGTCGAACTTGAATATGTAGAACAGTACGTATACCTAGGAAAGCAAGTATCATTTTCTAAATCAAAGAACGAAGACGAAGTCAACCGAAGAATCACGTGCAGTTGGAACAAGTACTGGGCGCACAAAGAGATATTAAAAGGTAATTACGACCTAAACATGAAAAAGACTATCATGGATACTTGCATCCTGCCCTGCTTGACCTATGGCTCCCAAACGTGGACGTTCACTAAAAAGGTAAGCAACAAAATAAGAACTTGTCAACGGGCAATGGAGAGGAGCATGCTACGCCTGAGGAGAATTCAAAAAACAAAAAGTCAAGTAATAAGAGACAAGACAAAGCTGACAGATGCATTACACCAAGCACTAAAACTTAAATGGAGATGGGCCGGACATGTAGCGAGATGCAAAGATCAACGATGGACTCTCAAGAGCACGAATTGGCTCGGCCCATCGGGGAAAAGGAACGTGGGTAGACCACAAAAACGATGGATGGACGACATAGAAGAGACGGCTGGGAAGGACTGGAGAAAACTAGCACAGAATCGAGAGAAATGGAAGGACTTGGAGGAGGCCTATACCCTAAAAGGGGTTCCTATAGTTAAGATATTTAGGTAAACTAACATAGAATTAATTACAAAATTATTACTAATATAGAAATAAGAAACCATAAAACAATGTTTTGTCAGATACCTATGGGAAAATAAACAGGCTTATTATTATTATTATTATAGTGGTTTTTGGAAGTCGGTTGTTTTTTTGTAAAAAAGTTTTTTTTTTGTAGTAAGTAAACAATTTTGTGTTGAAGTGATTCAGAAATTTTATATGCTGTGGCGCAGCGGTCAACACGCCTGCCTGCGACGTGGAGGCCCCGGGTTCGATCCCCGGCGAGGTCATGACCGAAAACGATCTTTTCCTGATTGGCCTGGGTCTTGGATTTTTATCTATATATGTATCTATATTACGCACCTACAACACAGGAATAAATTCTAGTGTTGGGAAAAGTTAAAAAAATAAATAAATAAATATCTTATATAATATCTTGTTTAATATTCGTATCATTTTAATATAGACTTACTATTTGTAAAAGTATAACGTTGCATAAATAGTATAACTTAGAAAAATAAAATTTGACGCAAACAAAAACCTTATTGGCAGACTGGAATCTCATTCAGCAGTTTTGCATGTCACGTCCACGACCTCTAGACTGACTAAACTGTTGCTGACGGCTCTAAAATATTCTTGTGTCATTGTTGTTTATCCATAAACTGTTCGATAAAATTGTATAAATAAAAAATCAATTTACGAGCAAAATATTTACATAATTTCATCATCATCATCATCAACCTTTTTATCGTCAGCTGAGGAGCACAGGTCTCATCTCTTACAGAGAAGGATTGAGCGTAATCACCACGCCTCCTCAATGCGGGTTGACGATTTCAGACTTAGAGTCCAGGTTTTCTCAAGATGTTTTCCTTCACCTTGTAATCAGTCATTGGTTTCCAAGATATACTTAGAAAGTACACATAACTTTAGAAAAATTACATTGGTACTTGCCTGACTTGGAATCGAACCCGCACACTCATACTTAAGAGGCTGGTGTTTTAACCAGTAGGCCACCACGATGTTCAATTTACAAAAATCACTTGACGAGCACAATATTTACACAATTTAAAAAACTTAAATTCTATAAATAATAATAACATGTTGAACTTCTAGGACATATCTATAATGCATGGGAGGGTAAATGCGATGCCTTGGGCATCTTTTGTGATTTGTCTAAGGCATTCGATTGCGTTCTTCACGATACGTTAATCAGGAAACTCCGCCACTACGGGATCCGGAATTCTGCACTGGATCTTATTACATCTTACTTGAGTCGTAGGATTCAAAGCGTTGACGTTAATGGAACAAGATCTTCCGGGTCTTTGGTAACAATGGGAGTCCCATAGGGGTCAATTCTTGGTCCTTTTTTGTTTCTTATTTACATCAATGACCTGCCGTACCTAATAAAGGATAACCACGATATAGTGTTGTTTGCAGATGACACTTCACTTTTATTTAAACTACAACGTCAGCAGCAGATTACTGATGATGTAAATAGCGCGATCTCCAAAGTAGTCCATTGGTTTAATGTCAATAATTTACTCTTAAACGAGAAAAAAACCAAATGCATTAAGTTTACTCTACCTCACGTTAGGCAGGTGGAAACTAAAGTGTTGATAAGGGGCGAAGAATTGAAATCTGAAGACAGCACAGTATTCTTGGGTATAACTCTGGATGCTAAGCTTCAATGGAGTCCACATATAGAAAAATTGTCAAAAAAACTAAGTTCTCCTGCATACGCAGTTAGAACAATTCGTAATTTGACTGATGTTGAGACGGCCCGTTTAGTGTACTTTGGCTATTTCCATAGCGTAATGTCGTACGGCATTCTGTTGTGGGGAAATGCCGCCGATATTCAAACAATATTTGTTTTGCAGAAACGAGCTGTACGTGCAATTTATAAATTAAGTCCGAGACACTCTCTCAGAGAAAAATTTAAAGAGATTAATGTACTGACCGTGCCGTCTCAATATATTTATGAAAATCTTTTGTATGCTCATAACAATATAAAATTGTTTAAAAAATACAGTGATGTGCATAATATAAATACTAGGAACAGGCACAAATTTATTGTACCTACAACAAGGATCAAGAAAATAGGTGGCTCTTTCAGATGCCAATGTATACATTTTTACAATGGACTTCCAGAGGTGGTTCAAGATCTGAGCCTGAATAAATTCAAATCCTTCATTAAATGTAAGTTGTGTCAGAAAGCATTTTATAGTGTGAAGGATTATATTGAGAACAAAAAGGCTTGGGCTTGAGCTGCGTCCGATTTCTATACACTGATTGTTCTCTGATTTTTCCTCTTGTAGTTTTAATATAGAGGTAATTGTTTATGTTATTAATTCGAAGCCTGTATTACACACTATGTAGCCAAGCATATTGTACGTTACGGAATTGTATCGCTGACAGAGGTGTTCGGCACTTGTACAGCTACACAGGAGCTATACTTAGTATTCGGGAACACTATTGGAGCTGCTGAACCTTGGACAAAACTATCTTAGCATTGTGTAGATAGATTCAATTTCTTAGTATTGTATAATTGCATGGCAAACGTGTGAGCACAATGTACGAATGTGCTGTAAGGCATTTTTTTGTTGGGTTAGTCTTTTTATTGACTTGATAGTGCTCTGGCTGTTGAGAGTATGTCATGCTCACTCAAATGTCTCGCTGATGGTGGCGTGTGTGTTGGGTCATTGGGTTCCCTTCAATATGGTTGAGCTGAATGATGCTGATCCATTCGTCATGTTCGTGAACGGACGCCGTCGGAGGGGACTGGTCATCTCTTAGCTACCACGGCGTATTTTAATTTCTGAATTGATTTTTGTGTGTTTTCCATAATGGACGCTCTCAGCGTACAATTTATTTCTGCATCGTTCTCACACGGTTGATTTCAACATGAATAATGTAATCAAATATTTGTAACAATAGCTTGGAAATTTAAAAGAGTGTCCATGGAGTTTCTTGCCCGTTCTTCTCCATAGGTACCTACTCTTTGAAATGGGCGACTAGCTTCATCTTATTGACTGACGGACCTTCTGACAATTCAAAAGTGCCTGTAACTGGTTTATTTGAAATAAATGCTTTGATTTTGATTTTGATTTTGAACATTTAAAATAACATAATAAACCTACAATGTTCCCACTCCTGGGACACAGGCCTCCTCTCGGTGAACAGGAGTGGGCCATAATCTACCACGCTAATCCAGTACGGGTTGGTAGATGTCACATGTCATCTAAGTTTTGCTTCCAGGACATGCCAGTTTCCTCACGATGTTTTCATGTTTGAGAGCAGTGATGATTAAATAATTTACACAAAGAAAAGCGCCTGACGGGGTTCAAACCTACGACCTCTAACTTGTAAGTTGCCGCCGTTATCATTAGACCATCACCGCTCTAAATAATTATGTAGAAATAAGTAACAAAATATTGCGTTTAGAACGTAGATACTTACAGGGTACGCACATCGTGACGCTGACTGTACACCTGTTTTGTTAATGTTGTTTATAAGTCCGATATAAACCTATGATTACTAAGATTTTCCTTTACTTTAATAACTAAACGGTTTAAATCGATACGGTGACGTCACCGACTCTTAAGTTGGGTATTCACCATGTATTCACGATGTTCGTGACCTAATTATATCCCGCATCTCTAATGGATAACCAGCTTAATATCACCCTTAGTACACTACAATCCAATCAGTTTTAAGCATAATTTAATTGTACTCTGCTTTAAATTAACTGAAAGTAACTGCAATTAATGTGAAATAACTTAGATGGCATAATCAAAAAGAGCTCAAACTTTTTACATCAAAACTTTGACGACTGTATTTCATTTAAACTATTTATGACGAAGAAAATCTTATTATACGAGTAATAGACGAGAGTAGTATTTAAGAATAGATGAATAACACTGTCTGTCCTTTTGATATTATTTTTAATCTGACTCTGAACTTTGACTCAAACTTCAGTTCACAGTCTTTAAGTCTTGTGTTACAACGCATTTCAAACTTGAGTATTTGAAATCTACGAAATTAATTACGCTGCTTCCTGCCACCGGTTTTTACACTTTTTATTTGAATTTTATTAGTCTGTACTACATAAATGTATTTTCTTTCTTTTCTTCAAAATAAAAAATACATTATAAAAATATTTATCTTCAAGATAAGAGTAGTAGTCCCGTATGGTACCGGACATAGAATAGTACCATCCCGTATCGTACCGTGGGTGTCGTAAGAGGCGACTAAGGAAACTCTCACCAAGGAAGCGGACAGCAGCGCTTCTCCTGTGGAATAACAATTTACTGCGATTTCCAACTCGCCTGCCAATCGTGAGGATTATGGCAATGCCACCCAATGGAATGAAAGCCTTGGGGGAGGCAATTGTCCAGTAGTGGACTTCTATAGGCTGAGAAGAAGCAGAAGAAGAAGAAGTCACCGTGAATAGTAAAGTGAGCACACATTGACGTGACACTATAAATCCAGTGGTCTGTTATTCAAATGGAATCATATCTCACTTCAATTATCTATACAATATGTTTCTTTTTCAATGTCATATCTCTAAGTTACTCGGTTAGGTCGGGTTAGTTTCTCGGTGGTAGGTCATAACATCGGCTGCCGGCGGAAGTTACCACCCACCAGACAAAGTCTTGCCGCCAAGCGATTCGTCGTGTTCCGGCATGATGTCTGGTGAAGCCGTACGGAGGACGGGTCTGAGCAGTTGTGTTGCGATGTGTGGCGGGTACGATGCGCCAAATGTTGTTGTCTCGGGAGTTTGGTCGTGGAGAGTCTCCAGATCAATCTCCCTCTAGCGCAGCTTCGTTTGGTCGTGTTGTTCTTGGGTTTGACATTGCATCACCTCGCTCAACTGCCGTCATCCTTCCTATTCCTAAGTTTTTTAAGTGAATAGGCTTAATAAACTAGTGCGCTTTACATTAAACGATTGCATCACTGCTTACCACCAGGCGGGATTGCAGTCAAGCACTAGTTTATAATTATTAAAAAAAAAAAAAAGTTAATCTTAGAAGCCAATGCTTTTCGACGCCAGGGAAGATTGAGTTCACATTAAGCTATTTTTATCTAAAATAAATAAATAAAATAAAAAAAGACCCTTTTATTCCATGCATAAAATAAGAATAACACTTGATAAATTGATTTTAAATTTCATGAGTACTGATTACAATAAAAAATGTTAACTTTCAATATAATATACAATGTTATTAATTACATTAGAATAACAATAAACTAGATTATTTTTATCTATACCAAGGACTAATTTTAAGTGATTTGGGAGCCTGAAATCTTTTACCTCAAGAGAGGAATGTTGATGATCAACACTTCTTCCTTCTCTTTGTAGAAGCAGCATTCTGTCAAACAGCATAGGTTTTCATTTTTCAACTGGGTTGACTGCGATTCCTCATTTTGAGCTTATTTACAAAAATATTCCATACCGAATCAGTTATTATGAAATATGGATGTTATTTGGGAGGTCTAAATACTATTATTTGGTTGCAATTCAAAAGGCACAACTCCAAAAACCGAAAATTTTGTCATTAGGATGAAAAAAACAAAAAAAAAGTGTATTTAAAAGGAGTCGTGTAGAAAAAACACTTTTCGACTACCCGATTTGGCTCGATCGTGACGACCAACAGTTGTAGGAAATACTAGTGCTTGTTCGCAATCCCGCCTAATGGTAAACAGAGATGCAATCGTTGATGTTAAAGCGCACTAGTTTATTATATTAGGCCTATTCACTTAAAAAACATAGTGAATAGAGAGGAAGACGGCAGCTAAGCGAGGTGATGCAATGTTAAACCTGACAATACCACAAATGAAGCTGCGCCAGAGGGGGATTGATCTGGAGACCCATTACGACCAAACTCTCGACACAACAACATTTAGCGCATCGTACCCGGCACACATCGCAACACAACTGCTCAGATCCGTCCTCCGAACGGCTTCACCAGATATCTGTTGTAGTTATGATGAAATAGTAATTTGAATGCAGACAGTACCTTCTGGGATCCTTTACATTTTAAATAACTTCAAAAATTAAAAGGCCATTATAAACACTTCATTATTTAATTCTTTTAAGCTACACTTTCAAACAAAAAACTCTATAAAAAATTCATTATTATATCAACATTTTCCATTGACTGAAGTCTTGCTACTCAAGATACTACCGAAAATAATAAAACATTTTTCTCATGTCTAGTGAATCTTCTAAATTCAAAAAATTATTTCTTTTTATAATTGTCATTAGCCAGAGACAATGAAATTCAACCTCAACAATATCATGTCGTATCACGACGAATCGCTTGGCGGCAAGACTTTGTCTGGTGGGTGGTAACTTCTGTCGGCAGTCGATGTTATGGCTTCTCAAATATGTGTGTTGTGGTCGGATTTAAGTCCATCTGAATGCAGCTAAATATCAGTGTTTTCAATGGAGCGACTGCTGTCTCTAGATAATACGATACCCCCTTAAAATACAGTCTTTATCAATACTAAGTACTTAACTCACAAAATATCAATAAAACCTTACTAGTTTTCAACCATGTGTCCTAATGCTAAGTAAAATAAAAGTGCGCACCCCCCTCCCTAGTTAAATATCAACTCATTTCATCTCAGTATACCTAGCACTATTGTATAATGAAGCTTTTTTTAATAATTCATCAACATTTAAAAAGTATTTATTGTTGGCAACAATTATTGCAACATAACCAATAAAAAGTTTTGGCTGAGCGCAGCCGTGCCTGACGCTCAGTCGCGCGCGACATTTCTCACGGTGTCTCGTATCACGTATCTCTCGTGTCGCCATGAGAACGAGCTACATTCACCCGATCCAGTTACATTGGAGACCAGTTTTAATTAAATGTTTTTAAAGCCTTTGTGGCTGTTTTATTAGAGGTTTTTGGTTCTGTTTAATGAAATGCTGGAAACTGTTGTTTAATGAATTTTGTTTCCAGGAAAGGTTTCATAAGAGTCTGAAAGGTTTTCGTGTTTCTCTTTTCATGGAAACAGATACCTTCATCGGTTATTGTTAGGTGAACTTATACCTTAGTTGTCTTTCAAACCACGCACGCGGTGGCCCAGTTCTTCTTCGGTAGCAAACTGTGTAGAATTTTGAAATTTCGCTGCACTTACTGTTATATATATGTGTTATAACTGAAACAGTGTTCATTTAAACAGTGCATTTAGCGATCTGCTTCAATATGAGAATGTACTTTTTGTATGAAACAAGAACTACATTGTAACATTTAAAGTCTCTATCTTTGTAGAAGACTATAACAGTTTATTTCTTTTTAACTAAGGTAAATGTAGCGCGGGATTCAGTGCAATCTGAGTATTTCTAACTATAAACCTAAGCACAAATACTAGAGTATTTAATTAAACTCAAGTGTTGTTCATCACTTAATGTAAGTTGGGGGCTACGTGTAATATCGTGTGTAATTGACTAATGACCCACAAGGGATAATAGTATTATAATGCACACACGAAAGGGTTTTGACATGAATAATCAGAATATTTACAATACATCAATTATTTAACACCATAAAATCTTCTCAAGTTGTCCTAACGCGATAGACATTTTTTTTTTAATATAATTATAAACTAGTAATTGACTGAAATCTCACCTGATGGTAAGCAGTGATGCAATCGTTGATGGTAAAGCGCGCTAGTTTATTAAGAGCCTATTCAATCTAGCGTTAAAGGCGCCTAAATTGTAGTCAGACGAAAACCGCCGCTGACAAATGGATCCAGTTCCTGAATATACGCGGTATAAAAGACCAAGGCGAAACGCTTCGTCCTGGTCGTAATGGTGTCATCAACGTATGGGTACTCGCCATGCGATGCGATACGGGTCGTCCGATGATGGAACGGAGATGAGGTAATTAAGTCATGCAATTCCCTCGCACACTCTCCAAAGTGCACCTATAGAACACCGAGAGGCTGCTATTCGCATGTGCTCCAAGCTTCTGAGACCGTATACAGACGTTAATAAGATTAATTAATTTTTCTAAGTGTAACAAGTACTTTATATTTATACATACTTATTTTTTATAAGGAATACATAATAATATTATGTATACTCTATATTATAGAGTACTGTGTTTTATAAAACATACATCACCAATTTAGTAAACTAAAAATGCAAAAAAACATTGCTTTCTTGCCATACTTAAACTGAATGTGGTCAGAATTATAATTACATAGATTCATTAATCAATCAAAATATTTTATTTGTCATAAACCCAGATGGCCACTTGTAAAACGTTAAAAGCTAGGAGCACGGTTCCAATTGATCATTTACTCTATGGAGAAAGATGATTTTGTGACTTTTGACCTACCTGCTAAAGACTCACTTCAAAATATCTTTTGATCATATCAGACTACGCCCCTCATTATCGATTAAGTAGCTCATTAATTATTAACCTGAGAATTGGAAGGGTGATAAATCAACTCTATTAGCAAGTCTTGCCTTTTCAATTCACTGTAAACAGATTTCATTGTAAGCGATATTATTTTGATTTCGGCAGCCAATCTTACTGGACGAAAAGAAATAAACATTTGTTGACGGATTTCCTTATTTATCTAAGATAACTCTGGCAACCAAAGTTACAGAGAGGTTCAGGGGAGAGGGATTTGAGGGACAATAAAAATAAATAATCTTCCATTAATATGGTAAATATACTCTTTATGTTTCCACTCTCTGTTCATTCGTTGGTAACGGCCTCTTGCTAAAATAAAAATATTTATTTCGCTCTTCAAGAACAATATTTATGCATTTCTTCGGCAGACTGATTTCAATTTTCTGCGCGTTACAAAAAATAGTTACCTAAGTATATCAGTTTTTGGTTCTGAGTGATTAATTTTCTTTTACTCGGAATCGGAGGAAAATAAAAAAAAAAAAACATGACATCTATATTTTATAAACGAACGGAATTGCGGATGACAGCCCTCATTTGTATTTGTCATTTTACTGCTCTATAAAAATATGATTTGGCGAAAACATTGTCTACCAAATACAATGAGATATTTTAATATCGAAGATGAAGATTATGAAGAAGTTAAAGGACTGCTTGATATAGTTCTGGCTGGGAGCCAACGCCACATAGACGACAAGGCACTTAATATTGTTGCCATATATGGCTTAATTGCTTGCTAACCGGGTTTAAACTTGGTCGTACGGGATATAACCGAATTAAGACGACGGGATCCCCTGTGACTTGTGAAGTTTAAAAACTAAAAGAAACGGCCAAGTTTTTCAAGCTGCCAGACGACAAAATAGTAAATATATTTCCCGGGAACTAAAATACTTTATTATAAACTAGTTTTTGCGCATCTGGAATTTATTAAGTGAAAAAATATGGATATATTCCGGTGCCAAGTGCTGCTAAAACTTTGGCAAGGAATGCTGCTGAAATTTTCTAGCGTAATTAAACTATTGATGATGATAGAAGGTTCGATGGTGAGGAAACTAATATTATAAATGTGGAAGACTAAATTGTCGCAAGTTACTTATATCTATACTAATATATAAAGCTGAAGAGTTTGTTTGTTTGAACGCGCTAACCTCTGGAACTACTGGTCCGATTTGCAAAATTCTTTATGCGCTGGATAGCGCATTAATCCAGGAAGGCGTTAGGCTATATAACATCACGCTGCAAAACTGAGCGGGGCATATAAAAAAAAACGCGGTTGAAACCGTATGGCGCAGCTAGTATATGCTACAGTTTGGAAGTGACGCTAACGACAAAACATTTATGTATAACCATCACCCATTTCTAGTTATTAACACCTTTAGAACAAAAAAAAAGCAGAAAATGCGAGGGCTTTGACAGAAAAGAAATGAAGATAAATGTAATGTATGAATAATGATGTGACTTCATAAAAAGATGACCCCAATTAAACGCTGATACGGGCACAAAGAAGATAATAACAGACACTATGACATATTGAAAAACAGCCAAGAACGGAATAATAATATACATAGGAACATAGATTTCGGGGCAGACAGTCATAACAAATGACTTTCAGGGCTGGCGGCGGCGCTAGATGTATTGGCCTAATAATCGAACTTGGCACGTGTGTGGGTAATCTCTGTGTTTTATTAGTCCTTATAAGTGAAGGAAGATGGCAAACACTGTGATAGTAGAGACGTAGATAGACTACCATTAATAGTATTTATCCTGTCTGTTAGACAGAACCTGTGGGGTTGTGTCCTATAAAATAATTCTGAATTTGGATGATGATATTGAATCAATCCTTACTTTAAAAGCAAGTCATGATCATCATTTGAGCCAGTAAAATGTCGTGAAATCGTGAACTTAGCTTTTCATGAGATGATGCTGGGACGGACTTCTTCAATCCATACTAATATTATAAATGCGAAAGTAACTCTGTCTGTCTGTCTGTCTATCTGTCTGTCTATCTGTCTGTCTGTCTGTCTGTCTGTTACGCTTTCCCGCTTAAACCTCTCAACCGATTTTGATGAAATTTGCCACAGACAATCTTTAGATCCTGAGAAGGAACATAGGCTACTTTTAATCCCGGAAAAAATTGATATTCCCGAGGGAAATCTAAAAAGCGCGATATAACCGAACTCTACGCGGGCGGAGCCGTGGGCGGAGCCGCGGGCGGAAAGCTAGTGTACAATATATCCCGGAATTAATGCAAACCAACAAATATTCCAAAAATCAGCGTACCTACGTATTATGATAATAACATTATATTATGCAAGTGCGAAAAACCTCAAACAGCATAAACACTCCAATTTATTAGAATTTTTCTCGGTGGTAGGCCATAACATCGGCTGCCGGCAGAAGTTACCACCCACCAGACAAAGTCTTGCCCCCACGCAATTCGTCGTGTTCCGGTATGATATCTGATGCCTACGTAGGTAGGATAGCCTAGTATGGTAGGATATATGAAGCCGTACGAAGGACGGGTCTGAGTAGTCTTGTAGGATGCGCCAAATGTTGTTGTATCTCCAGATCATTCTCCCTCTGGCGTAGAATCGTTGGTCGGTTTGTTGGGTTTTACATCGGCTTCCTTCCTATTCACTTAGTATTTTTTTTTTGAAGAATAGGCTCTTAATAAACTAGTGCACTTTACCATCAACGATTGCGTCACTGCTTACCATAAGGCGGAATCATGGTCAACCACTAGTTTATAATATATAAAAAAAAAGCCAGTCACCGCCAAGCGGTTGGTCGATTCTTCACAAGACTGTGGTTTTTTGACAAAGAATCAGCATTGCCATATAACTTGGCAATACTGCCTGCCTTTTGGGCACGTTTACTGTTGACAGCATTGCGGATAAATATTTAATTTATTTGTGCATATTATTATTACAAGCTTTGATTTAACTTTCAATGCACGTATGTTCGGTTTCCAGATTTACTTGTGTAGATAAACAAGAAATTATATTAAGAATAATTTTATCATTTAAAATTTTCAAACTAATTAAATATGAGTTATTACTTTTAAACCTCACGATAAACATTAATATCTTAATGAATTGTGTCAAATGTGACATATCGTTTTAAGTTAACAGTCAAAAGTTACAAATTTATGTAGCATAGTCACACACGTGTCAGGGTCTAATTAAGTAGCTACTTCATCCGATTTGGCTTGTTGATTGTACATCGAAAGTGTGGCACTAATTTATGTACACAGTTTCAATTATTTTTGGATAAGATTACAATTCAGTAAACGGTTCTGAATTCTTTGATACATTGCATTAATTTAGTTTCACATTATGTATGTAGTGCCTTTCTAGAATTTGCTTATATCACCGAACCATATTTCTATTCGCATTCTTTACCTTACAGCCATCTACTTCCTCTTCCAACAACACAAATCCGGAGCAAATCTTGCGTCAAAATGTTTTCCATATTTTACAAAGTATACACCGAGTCAATTTAATAGACAGAGTTGGCCAGCGGGACAAAGATATCTCAGTATCTTTGAACTGTGCCAAGAAACTCTCCGATACCTCCGATACAAAGGCGGAGACCAAGATCTCCCAAGAGGGATCCTCAGGGATACTGAGTTATCCTACTTTGGTCGACTCAGTGCCGTAAGCACGTCTAGTAACTATGTAGACCAAGATAACTGGACGGAGTTGGTTGCATTAACAAAGTAAGCTGCGTTTGTTTCAAATATTATGTTAAACAAGATGTTACTGGTTGTAGTTTGTACTTGGTTTCAATGTTAAAAGATAAGTTGCAAAAAAGCCCTGTTATGTGGTCAAAAAACAGCTAATGTTATAATAAGGCCGGCTGTGATATCCCGGACACACCTACAGCCATCTATATAAATCCTACCATAGGATAAAAAAATAAGCAAAATATTGCATAGAAAAAAAAATAAAACCGTAATAAACCATGAACATTCGACCCAAGCTCTCCAAAAGCCCTTGTCTAAGTTATACACTTGTTATAATATAGGGTAAAACAGAGATTATATGTTAAGAATATCATCATGCTTGTATATTTTCCAAACATTCATCGCATCGACAGCGATTGTCGTGGCAGCCTAGTGGTTAAAACACCAGCCTCTCAAGCATGAGTGTACGGGTTCGATCCCAGGTCAGGCATGTACATATATGTACTTACTAGGTATATATATTGGACACCAATGACTGATTACAAGGTGAAGGAAAACATCCTGAGCAAGCGTGATGATTACGCTCAATCCTTCTCTATATGAAAGGAGGCCTGTGCCCAGCAGTGGGACGAAAAAGAAAAGGTTGATGATGATGGTGATGATTCATCGCAATAAATATACATATAATTATATTGTGAATTTTTGATTGATTTCATCCCCAGAGACTTCCGCCTGTCCAAAGCAGACACTCTAAAAATCAAACTATTCAATTATTTAATTAACATTTCTATCTGCGCTCACCACATCGATCGCCTCCGCTTCAAAGATTATATTATTAAGTTCATAACTCCTTCGAGCGCAACAAAGGCGATTATAGACCGGAGTAAATCCACGCCTTGGAAACCTCAAACCTACAGCTGAACCACGGGAACAATGTAGGCGAGGGTTTTAGAACTTTAAAGTCCCTTCTAACTCAGTTTATTAATTCGTGGGCGGATCGATTTGCTTGTCCATTAATTAGTTAAAACACCGGCGAACTAAGACTTAACACTATTGAACTGGCAACTACATGTTCATGATCTACGTCTTGACAGGGTGGTGAGCGAGTTTTATAAATTTGGGAGTTCATCATCTTCATCATCATCCTTTTCTTTTTTATCGTCCCACTGCTGGGCACAGGTCTCCTCTCATACAGAGAAGGATGGAGCGTAATCACCACGCTTGCTCAATGCCGGTTGGCGATTTCAGACTTATAAAGTCCAGGTTTCCTCAAGATGAATTTGGGAGTTGTGAAGAAAGAAATATATCACAGAACCTGTTATAATTTTTTTTTTTTTGAGTATTTTAGAAATAAATAATAATAACTCGTAAGAAACTAACCAATTACTTTCTGTTTTATTTAATCACTATCTTTTTATTTTCTTATTTATTAATATGTTGTATATATATTTAGAATCAGTGTTTAAAATCCTTCATTTCGATACCCCAATCGATATGCTTGGTAGATTTTTTACTTTTTTTACTTCACAATATGGCGTCAAACATCCGCCATTTTGGTTTTTTAATGTTACCTATCTACGAATACTTGGGCTAATAAGACATATTAACGATACCACGATACAAATGGGAAAATCCGTTTAGCGGGCAGTCGGGTAAAAACTACAATTATTGGCTTGATTTATATAATTAGAAATAATTCAATATCACTTTAAAGTATTTCTATGTTGTTTAGGTTAACTACGCAATCACAAAAAAATACGTGACTTAGTTTACCGACCAAACGCAATTTTATTCTAGAATCTATACTAATATAAAAAGCAAAAGAGTTTGTTTGGTTGTTTATTTGTTTGAACGCGCTAATCTCAGGATCTACTGGTCCGATTTGAAAAATTCTTTTTGCGTTGCATAGCCCATTAATCCAGGAAGGCATTAGGCAAGGTAACATCCCGCTGCGACCAATAGGAGCACAGTATATATAAAGAAACCTACGCGGATGAAACCGCGGTGCCCAGCTAGTTATATTATATTTGCTAAATCGAAGAGTCCAAAGAACTGTGACGTAGAATAACAAATGAAATACCTACCTATTGGTGGTATTACACTTAGTTGATTAATTAAGTGAAACATACTGATGGAGAACAGTGAGTCATTGTCTTCAAAAAATTAAAACCTGTTTCCGAAGCCCTAATTTTTGTAAATCAGACTCGCTATAAGCTTGACACGTTTACAATTCAAACCCAAATTCGCCCGACACAGCTTCTAAAACCACCACAAATACGGGTAAGCCATACATCTTACTTCCCTGCTCTGCTAGCCATCTTTCATCCCCGTGTGTGGCACCGCCAGCTACCCACGTGTCTCGTAAATAAACAATACTGATCAATTCTGTTCGGAACTCGTCGTGCAATTCCGTCGGTGGTCGGATGGAAACTTACAACTACCGTCCGTCTTTACGTAATGATGAATGACGGTGAAGCGAATAGTAGCTGGTTTAAGTAAAGGAGTTAGTTTGAGAGTTTCTTTTTAGTCGTAAAAGGAGTCGTTGAAGGTTAAGTCTTGAGCTGGACAGTGTTGTTGCTGTTTTAAGCATTTTGACGAAGTTTTTAACAGTATTTTCTTTTGCTACTTTCCAGCGTTATAACCCTCTCACATTATTATTCATATTATACAATGAAAATTGTTAAAAAAAATTATACAGCTTCCTCAATTCTTCTTAAAACCCGACCACTTTAGGAAACCAGTAATACTTGACTTTTATTAATTTTACCGATAAAATACTACTTCAGTATTTCCCCAGGGCGGTTTTTATGAGAACTGCGCAAATATTCAACGCTATCTCATTCTAAAATGTGTACCAGAGCATGAATAACTGTCTTGAACTCCATTTGTATAGCTTTAGGAAATTTCCAATACTCAGTCGGGTTTCTAATTACAACACGAAGATGAAAAACAGCGATTTCTAGTCCTGTTTCTTGTAAGCATCTTCAGAGAAGGGTTAGTACATTAACATTAGAAACAAATAATATCCGTGCTTCACTGGTCTATGAATCAAGATTGTAATTTGAAACTTCAATAACAGTAGAATCTTGTCTATAAAGTTATATCATCACTTTACTTTTAACGATCTAGGACTGTTAATTGTAATTAAAAACAGGTTGAAACAAATACCGTTGTAAAATATTTTCATGACTTCCTTCCACAATGGCTGACGTAGGATCGGATGTCGGATTCATTTAAAAGGATCACTTTTTCATTAAATAAATGCATAATATGACTATGCTCGGTGAACGCAGACTAACGTGTAGGTACACAATCTTCCAGAATAAACCCTCTATGATGTTGATCATAGTTTTTTATTTGGTTATTTATATATATATATATATTATTTTACACTAAAACATATAAGGTGCGTTGGGGTAAGATCGGCGCTGAGGTAAGAACGTACAAATAAAATATCCTACATTTAGCTAGCATTAAAATATAAAGCCGCCAAAATGGGATATTTGATTTGTACGATCTTACCCCATCGCCGATCTTACCCCAATGCATCTTATCGATTACAATACATTCAGTACAACAAAAATACAATGGGCGTCATCTTCGTAATGCAATCTTTTCTACGTAAACAATGAATGGACAGAGGTTCTCCTGAACCATAAACGGGACTGTCGTTGGTGCAAATATTTTAAGTAGGTACAATATACTAAAGTAGCTATACAAATACATACATATCCAAAATTATACATACATACATAGATACTGAACATTGTTTGTTGAACAAGATCATACCGACAAGTAGTGTTCCTTCACAAGTCTCTTTCTTTTTCATATCTAATCTGAAAGAAAAAATTTCAACCCAAATCCATTACGTTAAGATTATGTCCATTTTAGCACGCCTTGAACTATACATTTAAGTTGAATAGCTCTTTTTTCTCTAAACGGACAAGTAGCATTTTCTATTCGATTGTAATAGAAAATGCTCTCGTCCGTTTAGAGTTTCATCATCATCAACCTTTTTATCGTCCCATTGCTAGGGATCTCCTTCTCATACAGAGAAGGAGAGTTAGAGTTTCTCTGTAACAAATACTTGATGATGATGTGAGTTTTAATGATATGCATATTACTAGGTATCAGTTTTGTACAGATTAAAATATTTATCTATATTTTTTTAGTTGAAATAAATGTAATTAAAAAGAAATCGGTCAGATGCGAGTTGGAATCGTGTATTGAAAGTTCCGTACAAATTCGTAGGTAGGTAACAAACAACAAACGGTTTCTTCATTTCTTATTGCTTCATGCCAAATTTCATGATTCTAGGTAAACGGAAAGTATGTACTCTATAGGTTTTGATTCCATTGCGAGTTTCAAGATATGCTGCATAAATGGAACTTGCCGCATCTTATGAAACTGTTGACTGAAGTTTTGTCGGCAGAATAGAAAATTTGAACATAATCGTTGTGCATTTATGAATATTTTCAAGTAGATGGGGAATAATAACGCACGGATTGCTTCATTAAACAAATAGGGGAGACAGGGGCTGGTTGTGACATTTTTTTTTTAATTTTGCCATAATTTTGAGTCTATTCAATTTTTTTACGTAAATCTAGGTTATTTTGATTAGGTAACTATTCGAGTTATTTATTAAAAATAAATTTTAAGTGTCAAGCTATTAATACTGATATAAATTAATTTATTCTGAAAAAAGAGACGTGTAACTTTTAGCCCCGTGCTAGGGGCAGGTTGTTACACTGTAAGGGGCAAAATGTTACAATGAAAATCAAAGGTCATAAAATATCTTTTATTAAGAGTAATAGTAGTTTTTTATCCTTATTTTAATAAATTAGTTACAATATCTTTATAGAGCAGTCTTCTGTCTCATTATAATAGAAATAAAGTATTTTCTAACTGTAAATAATGATTTTAATCATATGCATCGAACATAAACTTCTTAATCAAAAACTAAATCAATATATAGGTAACTTACAATGAGGTATGCCTCATAACAAGAACAAAAAACAAATAAATGATTGTTTTATCAATTAGATCCTAAAAATTTAAACAGTTCAGTTAATATAGCCTGAAAAAGCGCTTTCGCAATTTAAACAGATGTAGGATAAAATATTTTCTATAGCACATTTTACATGTGACAATTTCTTACAAAGAACACTCTGTACCTATTCCTTATCAGCTTCTTCCTTTCTTCTTTTCTTTTTTCTATCTCTGTTCCTCGGCTAATGAATATTTTATCAGGCGTATCTGTTAAAATAGCTGATTTACGAGTTCTGCACCGTTGTGATACATGTCTCGTCTACATTTCAGATGTTTAACAAAGATATTTTATATCTGTGCAATACAACGCAAAACAGTTCTAACATTCGTTTTATTTAATGACGTAGCTCTACTTAGGCAAGTAGCTTTCGGCGATCTTATTGACTAAGTTAGGTTCCGTTTTAAAAACGCTGTCAGACAGTCAGCTCCTTCTTCTTTTTTGTTAAGAACTTGTCTATTTTTCTAACAGCCAACTGCAACAAATGCTACAGGTGTACGCTTGTCTTTTTTTTCTATTCGTTTATTTAAATAAACGAACATTTAAATATCTTATTAGCGACATGTGTCATATTCCAAAGTCTTTTGCAATGCCATGATTTTTAGTTTTATCCTCCTCTAGAATAGCTGCTGCTTTTTCGTATGTTTCTTTGGATATTTTTCCACTCTCGGTTCTTCTTTTATACGTTCGCATCATATAAAAAACAAAAAATATGAGGCCTTAATTATAATAGATAACAAGCAGCTCTATGGGGTAGGTTGTGACATGTCACAAGCTGCCCCGAGTAATTGTCACTTTTAGCCCCAACGCCAAAACTGACCTTTGAAGGTCATGTAGTAAAAATACAATTGAGTTTATCTGTATAAACATAAATTTATTGTAAAAAGAAAGGATTAGGCCATGTGAATAACAAAATACACCTATCGAAGTCGAAGTAGAAGAGTTTGTAGACCAATATTACGAAAAAAATAAAATGTTACTATCCTGCTATTTTGATGGTCTCGTGTACGTCCTCTTCTCACAAATGCGCTGGCGCCACTAATCAATGCGACATGCTGGCCGGTGATGACGTGATCATTTGCCTCTTTATAACATTAATATAGCATTCTTTGTTTAGCCACCGTTGTCCCTGTAACTACCTACCCCTGTCACTACCTACCCCTGTCACTACCAGCCCCTGTCTCCCCTACTATCATTTTCATGGTAAAATAAAATTTACTATAATAAAATATATAATAATTAGATCACATAGGAATATCGGTATAAAATTTTCCTTTAAATTATTCCTGGTTCCAAACTATCTGTGTGCCAAATTTCATCCAAATCCGTTCAGTACTTTAGGTTTGAAAGCGTAATAAACAAATTGCATTTTCGTGCACAAACACATACAATACAATTTATATTACATGTGTGTTTACACATGCACAAGCGTTCTGCGCCGCTGAAACAAGACAACAAAAAGAGAGGAAGATATAACTTCCTGTCCTACACCGCGACGACGCGACGGTCTATTCTCCCTCCATTTTACGATTTTTTCATCAGATCACGGAATGCGAATTTAACATTTTAACTCATTCCAAAAAAAAGCACAACGCCGCTAAATAAGTTTCAACTACAAAGAGTCTTCATAACGAACTGATCTTTTAAGGGTAATGGGTTCACTAAGCCTAATATGATCTGTCTGTCAGATGTCAGGTCTAAAATCAACATTAATCAACACAATCGATCAACGCTGATCATCTATATTTGAGCCAAATTCGATAAAGAGCAGAGGTAAACAAACCGTTGCTAGGCAACGAGTAGTTTACGCCTAAAAGACAAATGTTATCAATCTTTTCTACATGGATGATTTTCAAAAAAAGTAATAACCCTACTTCCTACTAATGTAAACAGTTTATTTATATTTAGATATTTATGATTTGCGTAGAACGCTTTACAGATTTGAATGAAATATGAAATGTGACACAAATATAAACTAATTTCCTAATAGCTTAAATTTTTTGATACATATTTATTATACATAGTTTAAAGTATCACAATGCATGTGTTATGCAGTTGATTTGAAAGTAATTGAAATACCCAAAATTATATTGACAAATGCCTAAACTTTATTCATTGGTTGAATTCCACAAAATGTGTTTAACAATGAATGTGATTTCGTCCATCTTTCTTTTTTTGTATGACTATCGCGTAAAATTAATGTCGGCTTTTTAATGGTTTTTGTAAATCCGCAAATTACGCATGTTATTTTAGCGATTCTATTGAAATATAGCTATTATACGAACATAGTACATACATAGCAATAGGTATTGTTAATAAATAGCATGTAAAAGTCGATAATCATGTAAATAATAGGAGATTTGTAAAGCGTGAGTTGTGATGACCCTAAATTAGTTTGTTTACCTCTATTCTTTATGAAGCTTGGCGTTGGTATAGGTGTAATAATATTACACAGTTGGAGTGGACTGGGCCCTATGTCCCACACGGCTCAGTATACAGGCTGTCGTTGCTGAAGGGAGTTACCTGAATTAGGTTATGGAAATTGGTTTAGTTCGACGGACTCCATTCACCTGTATCTTGATTACATCATGCTGCAATTTATCAATATAGACATTGTTGTAACGTAGATGATAGGAGTGCGAACAATGAAGTGAGTTTGGCAGCGCCATATACTGTGTAAGATGTGATTGCTACCTACGCCATTTTGTATTAAAACGGACGGCGTTTGTCAATTGTTTGATTTTGTGCTGTTTCTTGTTATGCTTGTTAAAGTTTAGTATTTAGTTAGTTAGAACTTTAGTTTCATTTTTGTAACTTTTGCATGCCTACTAGTAAAATATGACTGTATCTGTGTCCCAATATCATCACTCCATAATATATAATTATGTTGAAAGTTGTTGCCCACCATAAAGAACCGCAAAATAGATTATCTCGGCCACGTGCTCCGACACGGTAGATATGCGCTACTCCAACTCATCATGATGGGCAAGGTAGAAGGAAAAAGGCGCGCTGGACGAAAGAGAAAGTCGTGGCTGCGTAACATCAGGGAGTGGACCGGCATTACTTCAGTCGAAAAACTGTTCCGACTCGCGGTTGAACAGACCGAGTACAAGAAGCTGACGGCCAACCTTCAGGATTGAAGAGGCACTGGAAGAAGAAGAATATTATCACGTACTACACCCGTATTTGCTAAATCAAACATCTTAATCTCTTCTTCAAGATACAAGAATTTTATACGGACTTTGAACTGAAGGGATCAGGCGCTAGATTTTTAGTAAACAAGAAAACGAAAATAAATATGAGCTTATGGCTTTAGAAGTTATCACACTACTCGCAAACTTTAAAATTTATTTGCATGCAACGTAAGTAGGTACCGCACTAAACTTTAAAAGTATTCAAGAACTATTCCCTCGTTCTGCATAAAATAATTATATTTATTGGCAAAAAAAATTGTGTAAATGTATTTAATCAGTTAGAACTATTGCAAAAATGTAAAGGTTCGACATATTTTGCCTAAAAAGTGGTACAGATGTATAAACATTTCTGGAATGGTACTGGTAAGCTGAATCCTAGGCCTGGTATTCCTGTGAGTATCGATTCACCAACCCAAAAGATATTGCCGAGTTATTCAAAACCCAGTTTTCCACGCAGTCGCCCTTGGGTCCACCATGCGGGGAACTCGATGCTCTTCCCAAAGATATGGAAATACCAACGGTGATCTTGGCGAAAGAGGTCAGGGCCAAAATTAAGAATATGACTAGGGGGAAATCGCCAGGTCATGATGGGCTAAGCATCGAGCACCTGCAGCATGCTGGTGTCCACTTACCGCGAGTACTCGCTTTATTATTTAACTTGTGTCTGTCACATGCCTACTTGCCCTCGGACATGATGCGGACTCTGGTGGTGCCAGTAGTCAAGAACAAGACTGGAGACGTATCGGACGGGTCAAACTACAGGCCAATTTCACTGGCCACCGTCATAGCCAAGGTACTTGACAGCGTGCTCAACTCGTATTTGATTAGACATGTCAAGATTCATGACGCCTAGTTCGGTTTTCGGGCAGGGTTGTCAACGGAATCGGCCATGCTTAGTTTGAAGCATGCTGTTAAGTATTATACGGATAGACAGACTCCAGTCTACGCGGTGTTCCTGAACCTATCCAGGGCTTTTGACCTAGTCTCTTACGATTTACTCTGGCAGAAGCTAGGAGATACAACACTGCCGCCAGAGCTCGCATCTCTCCTTAAATACTGGTACCTACACCAAGAGACTCGGGTGAGATGGGTGGGGGAGCTTTCGAAGCCATGCAGGCCGGAGTGTGGGGTGAGACAGGGGGGACTCTCCTCGCCCTTACTCTTCAGTCTCTATGTGAATGACATGGTCGAGCGACTCAGCAGCATGCGTGTCGGCTGCTATGTGGATGGATTTTGTTTTAATAATCTGAGCTACGCAGACGACATGGTGCTGTTGGCTCCCTCGATCAGTGCTCTCCGAAGGTTACTGGCTGTGTGTGAATCGTACGCGGAGTCTCATGGGTTGATATGCAATGCCAAAAAGACAGAGTATATTGTCTTCGGGTCTGGAGCCAGGTGTCCATCTACGGTCCCTTCTCTGTTCCTTAAAGGTCACCCAATAAACAGGGTGTATAAATTTAAATACTTGGGCCATATGGTAACAGATACCCTGAACGATGATATAGATTTGGAGAGGGAACGCAGAGCGTTGTCGGTCCGGGCGAACATGCTGGCCCGCAGGTTCTCTCGATGTGCAGTAGCAGTTAAAATAGCCCTTTTTAAGGCCTATTGTACATCACTGTACTCGGGGGCCCTGTGGTTCAGATATACCCAAAGGGCTTGCAACGCTTTGCGTATCCAATACAACAATGCGTTCAGGACGCTGTTGCGACTGCCGCGCTTCTGTAGTGTGTCGACGATGTTCGCTGACGCACGCGTTGACAGCTTTGACGCAGTATGGCGCAAGAAATCTGCCTCATTACTTCGCGGGTTGCGTGACAGTCCCAACATCATTCTGCACTCGATAGCGGCCCGGGCAGATAGTCCGCTTGTGTGGGCATTAGCGGACCGTATAAAATCGGTTTTAGTTATTAAGTACTAACATAGGTTTAAGTGAAGTTGTTACTAACACAATGGACCACATGCAGTCTGAACAAACAATAAATGATAATAATAATATAATAAGAAATAACATAATTCAAATCTTTCTATGCCTTTGTTACCTTGTTGTATAATTAAGCGGCCATGCACTCTTAAAAAAATAATAAAAATATTTTGTTAATAAAAAAAAGTTTAGGTACATAGAAACTTCGTGATTAGATCCTCCTTCAGATATTGCTCAGTCATGAGAGCAAATTTAGCACCATGCATATTTGGAACCAGTTGGGATACTTTTTAATAAATTATACCGTTTCTAATATACAACCTTATTTTTTGTTTATCCGAAACCCGAAATACGTGTCCAGTATTTTTATGTACAAAATTTTAAAGAGAAATCATGAAAAATCCCAAAGTTATGAGCTTGTTAGCCCTAAAAAATATGGTTAACGCGCCGCTCGCCCGCTCGCGCCTAGAGCGGCGCGGCGCGGCGGGGTCTACGGCCGGGTAGGGGACATTATGATCCGCTGTGAACTGTGTCGAGCGCTCGGTACCCACATTTCTTTATACAACTTTATCAGCCCAAAATCACCTGCCGATGATTAGACGCAGTGCGACCGAAAAGACTGTGCATCCTTGGAACCGGGTGAGCTGTAAACCTCAAGATAGATTTATTCGGCGTTACAAAGCAGGATGCCTCACCTGGGGTATTGTGTTTACCATGTAGGTATGTTTAGGTAAACCTATAGAAAAAGTGATTTAGAACGTTAGAGGATTACTTATGGGTCTTGTGAGTCATTGGGAAGTCCGCGTCGGCTTTCGAATAGAATAACTGTTTATTATGTACGGTCATCAAATCAGATTTAATAATCAAAGGAGATGTTTCAGAAATGTATGGAGCCTGAGCCAGCACATTGTACATTTAATGCTAGGTATAGCTACGCTATAGTTAACTGTTTTTAATGTTAATTTCCTATATTTTGGCTTAGTTTTTGTACAGATTCAGTTTAACTCGGCCAAGGAGTGCAACACAACTACTAATAAATATGGTGGTCAGCAATAAGCGAAATAAGATTTTGACAGTGACATTTGACTGACATGTCATGTATCTAAGGCTATCTTATCTATATTATCTACCATATGACTGCGAAAAAAACAAAACATTAATTCCGAACATACGATCCATTAAATAAACACAATCAACTCAAATCAACACTCGACACGAACACAACGGGAAAATAGAACTGTCAAAGTCGCCAATCAAACGTCATAACCCCTGTCATGCCTACCTTAATAAAGGGTTATCTCACTAAAAAACGTTTAAAATTATTAATTATATATACTTGTATTTTTATTCAAATTAATTTAATAGTATTTTTATGAAAATCTTTTATTTTTTTCCTTTTTATCTATATAGCGTACATAGTGGTGGCCCAAAATGAAACATCTCCTTTAATGTAATTTAAAAATATTCATCGGTGTTTTGCTAAACTACAACTATATCCGAGATCCCTGTTTACTTATACAGACTGTAGTGAAGACTACGAATGCATATTCAGTCATTTTTTTTAATAGTTTGTACATTATTAATACTGTGTGATTAAATGCATATTTGGGACATGGAGACATACAGACAGATATACAGACAGACATACAGACAGACACACAGCCAGACAAACATACAGACAGACATCCAGAGAGTCACACAGACAGACATACAGACAAACATACAGCCAGACATCGAGAGAGTCACACAGACAGACATACAGACAGAAATACAGACAGATATACAGACGGGCATACAGACATACATCCAGAGAGACATACAGACAGACAGATATACAGACACACTGACAGATAGACAGATAATATGCAAATATATTGACAGACAGAAAATGGAGTCACAGTAAACATGGGCCCGTTTTCACCCTTTGAATAAGGAAACCTTAAAACCTCTTTTCGTATTGATTTCCCACAATCATTACAGTTTATTGCATGAAAAATGAAAGAATCTCCTACATTAATTCCCAGACTGCATTTTCTGAGCAAGCTATACGCAGAGTATTTGGTTAGTCTGTTTTATCTTCTATTGGAACACAATATTGCCATAGGTACGGCCGCTTATCTATACACAGTGTTATTAGGTGAATAGCACTTTGTCTAACCTGATATCTCTGCCTTTAGTGCTGGAACTGACCACTAAAGGCGATAGTGAGAGATAGCCTCCACGCAATAATACATTGGAGATACATAGATACAACACGTCGTAATAAGATTGGGTATCATGTATATATGTATAGTGTGTGCCTTTGATTTGGGGCGATCGGAATTGATGGTATTTTCAGACGATTGGAAGGAGTACGATAGTAGAATATTATCCTAATGTCGATAAGGGTTATTTTTCTTTAACACGTGAGATACGCAATAAAGATTTGAACTCGATTCGTCCTTTGATATCAACCTGAATTAAAACCAGATGTAATGTAAAACATGCTTTTAGATTGAATCTGTAAATTATTATAAAATGGTTAAATGTGCTACTTTGTATGACAAGCATATTACCCATAAAAATTAACATACGCATGCAAATTAGATGGTGGAAAACGTTTTTGTCGTTTCCCCTCATAACGTAATATACAAAAGAAAAGAATATATTTTTGCGACCTTTCCCACAAGAGCTAACTCAACTACTACTCCAATTATCCCGTCTCTAGATTAAGCAACCAATGCAAAATACAAAATAACTGGGTAACGTTTCACTTTATAAAATGTCGACGTCCTAAATCAAAAGGTATTGGGCTGGCTGTGTTTGTACTTATTTCTGCTTTTATGTGGGACGCCAATAGGTAGACCGACAACCTTAAAATAGTTTGCTGAAAAAGGCTGGACACGGAGGCGAAGGGCAAGATGTTGTGGCGCAGCCTAGGAGAGACCTACATACGTCCAGCGGTGGACTACGATAAGCTGATTTGATTGACATCACGATGTGTACGGACCACCATTGACATACTACTGCGGCAAGATTTTAACTAGTCATTGATAATGTGTGTTTGTAACACGATACTTTTGATCAGCGATAGGTCTCACTCTGATGTGGCACAACCTAGGAGAGACCTATATATGTCCAGCAGTGGACTACAATAGGCTGATTTGATTGGCATCGCGGCGTATACGGACCACCATTGAAATACTACTGCGGCAAGATTTAAATGATACTTTTGATCGGCGATAGGCCTCTGACATTTGAACATTAGGCCAAATTACCCCAACTGAACTTACTTTTGTTCGTCAATTCGTTCAAGTTATCAACCAGGCTAGTGGGTTCGATGTCATTTGTTAGAAACAAGAATTCAAACACATTTTCTAATTTATGGCTCGATGGGGACACATTCAAAATTAAGAGCTCCCCTGAGTCTCTATACGGAGCAAAAATATCTACAATTTAAGAAGAACATTAAATTTGATCATGTTTTGGTATAGTGAAGTACTTATATATACCACACCACATTTGGCCACAGCCACATTTGGGCTGGTGCTACAAAGTGTCACCTGGCCACTTTGGATTCAGTGGAGAGGCGTGCGAAGAGGCTGATTGGCGACCCTGATTTAACTCGAAACGGTCTCCAAAGCCTAGAGCACAGGGGTTGAGTAGCCTAGCATTTTGGAGAATGTGCGAGGGAATTGCATGATTTTACTCCCCCATCTCCGTTCCATCATCGGACGACTCGTCGTACGGCGAGTTTCCACCCTTACGTTGTTAACACCACTACGATCCGGACGAAGCGTTTCGCCTCCTCTTTTATGCCGCGTACATCGAGGGACTGGAACAATTTGCCAGCGGCGGTGTTTCCATCGGCCTATAATTTGAGTGTCTTCAAGGCTAGAGTGACTATGCTCTTAATAAACTAGTGCGCTTTACCATCAACGATTGCATTACTGCTTACCATCAGGCGGGATTGCGGTCAGGCGCTAGTTTATAATAAAAAAAAAAGTTATATGACATCATCATAATAGTCATAATCAGCCTATATAATGTTCCCACTGTTGGGACAAAGGCCTCCTCTCGCTGAGCGAGAGTGGGCCGTAATCTACCACGCTGGCCCAGTGTGGGTTAGTAGATGTCACGTGTCTTAGATATTTTTTTGACATGCCAGCATCCTCACGGTATTTTCCGTCATCGTTTTGAGAGCAGTGGCGATGAAATTAAAGTGCATTAAAGATAATTTATTGTGAAATTAAAGATAATTTACACAAAGTAAAGTGCGACATAGCCATTGTAGGAGCTAAATTATAATTTATAAACTCATAACCTCGTTTATGAAATGAACCATTACTGGACTATCACCCACTACGCTAGTGTTGAAATAAGCATCGGCGGCTTGCCGGCGACTAGCGTACGCAAGTGCTGTTGCCTGGCGACATTTCAGCTGTAGTGACCTGCTAGTATTTTAACTGGCAAATAAGTTTCTGATGTCGAGCCGCCGACATGCCGCGGCGGCATGCCGCCGGCAAAGTTTTACGACTTGCAATGACTGAAACCGCCAACCTAGCCCGCCGGCAAAATGTAGCCGACATTGCTATGGCTTTGGTGTGCAGAGCGCTTAATCGTGTCAACGACACAAAGAAGAAGTAGAATTATTTTTTCTGAATCAAAACTAACAGTCGGACCAGTTTTTATCCTCATGTATTCAAAAACTAAGTAATATTGAGTATATATTCATAGACGACTTATTTTAAGATAAACATCTAAGAAGCCAAAGAAATGGAAAAAAATGATTTACAAAAAATCACTGCCCAAGATTACCTTGACACACATAATAAATATTGGCTCTTTCTTATTTTTTCACATCCATTACGCCAGGTCTATCTAATACATATTTATTGTCACTGAAGCGAAATAAAGATTTTATGGAAAATTAAAATAAATTAAAAATTTATATGTAAGTAGTTTTATCAAATACATAAAAATAATACTTTTATAAATATGTAATAATTTCTTTAAAAATATGTTGTGTAGAATAGTCACACCTTATATAAATTCAGGTGTTTATGGTTCCGTATCTAAAAGGTAAAACAGAACACCATTCATAAGACTTTGCTGTCCGTCTGTCCGTCCGTCTGTCACCAGGCTGTATCTCATGAACCGTAATAGTTAGATAGTTGAAATTTTCAGAGATTCTGTATTTCTGTTGCCGCTATAACAACAAATACTAAACATAAAAAAAATATTCAAGGGCAAAAAAATCAGGTTTGTTGTATGGCTCCCATACAACAAACCTGTTTTTTTTTTTGCCCTTTTTGCCGTTTTTAAAGATAATGGTACAGAACCCTTCGTTCGCGAGTCCGACTCGCACTTGGCCGTTTCTAACTCAGTTAGTCAGTAAGTAGACTTACTAAAGTTCAACATAGACAACAACTCCTTTAGTGATGCCCTAATGAATATGCTGAATTTATTATGAAATAACATTACTTATACTGTTTTAGCTGTTTACCTACGAGCACTTGTATGTGGAATGGAATTTCTTAGAATCTTTAAAAGTGATTTCGTCTAACAAGCACGTTACTTGTTATCACCATAGTATCTAGGTATACCTGTACCTAGATAGTCTAGGTACCTTTGTGGTTTTTTTTTGGCTATGGCATCTCGTAGTTGACCTTGAGAGGTCGTGACTACTTCACCGGACTATCCTGTGGCTGCCTTAAATGAATTGAAAGCCAGGGCAACTAAAAACTAAGCGATTACACGCTAAGGGCACCCCCTGTGGGGTACGAACCTCGGCTTAGGGCGTCGCTGGAGAGAACGTTTGATGACCGCCACGTTTCCTAGTACTAGCTCTGAGAAGAAACATTCGAAACAAACTCAGAGTTTATAGTTGGGAAGTTATATTTACTGGCTCAGCTACTTCGCGGTCTGGCCTTCATCGGACAAGTCTTTGTGGTTTTGGGATCGCAGGTGTTTTATACACCTGGTGACTCTATCCGAGTACTAAATGAGCTGAAAAGAAGGTAGCAAAATGGCCACATGCTGCCGTGAATAGCGAAGCTTAGAGGAGTCCACTGCGTCACTGCTTACCATCAGGCAGGATTGCGGTCAAGAGCTGGTTTATAATACGTAAAAAAAAAAAAGTCTTTTTTACAGTCCCCAGGGATGTGCCTTACAGCATGCTTAAATTGGCCTTTTAAGAGTAAAGTATCTGTCTGTATGCGCATGACGACCATTAGGATGGTTTTATTAAGGTATTGAACGCGAGAGATCGCCGCAGATCGTCGCCACGAGGACACGGCGGTGCTCTACCCAAGCAGGACAGATCTTCACCGTACGCCCCAACGTGTCCTCCGGGCGAACCACGTAATGGTGACACCCTGGCGTTTCCTCCCGCCTTATCAGGAACAGGAACCCCCCGAAACAACCGTGTCCGATGTGGACCTGCATCAGGCGAAAGGTGAGGGCGCCGTGGCGCCTCTCTAGCCCCTCCTTAAAGAGGGGATTTACCGCCACTATTGTGGCGTGCCCAAACTGGTAGTATTTTTAGACTTAACTTGCTGTGCGACCATTGTGTCACGTAGCAAAAATATAGCGGCAGGCGACATCTCTTGGACACGGGCTAAACTCGTGTCACATATGTTGCATCGAGCCGAGAGATGGCGTTGCGCGAAAGTACGGTCGATAATATAATAAATAAATTCAAATAAGGAACGACCGGGTTAAATAAAATAAAAAAGGAAATAGGATAAATAAATATTAAAAATAAGAACAACTCATGAGTCTGAAATTCAAATACAAGTCGCGGAACGCACTTGTCAATGGTTCAAGAAAAGACAATTGGGAGGGGTCGATCGCTTGGCTACAGAAGTTTCGAGAAGAACGATTGATGTCTTGCTCAGATGGTGGCTAGTTTGCTGGCGTTGCTGGTACGCAAGGTTGGCGTGTTTGCGCCATAACCCATGGGGTTAAACGTTTAGCGATTTGGCTGATAATTCTGTGAGTATTCATTTCTATACCCGGAATATTTCTCCCCGTGTTCTTGTTCTATAGTACTGACTTAGGTCAAATGTTGTTCTAGATTTGACTCTTTTTGGCGGGCCTAAGGCGGGAACCCGTGTGGAGGCGTCGCGTCCTGACTTGCCTTAGGTAGCCTTGATTCCGATTGGATCAGGCTTGTTTGGAGTAGAAGTGTGCTGAACCCTGGTGGTACGGCTCAGCCAATTCTCTTTCGACGACGACTAGACAAGTATAAGCTGTCATAATTTCTTTGCTCCGGGTGTTCCCGAAATACCTAATCCCGCAGGCCGCGTTCAACCGTGCATTAATCTGACACCCGTCAGTTAGTGAAGCCAAGGGTCTTTGTACCGTAAACCAGAAGCGTTAGTCAGGAGAGCTAATCAGAAACGTAGACTCCCTGTCCTTATTTATTTGTTTTGATGTATCCAGTGAGTGAGAGTGAGTTTAAAACAGGTTGCATGTAAATAGGCTATACTTATCAAATCTTGTGGATATATGTTGTGTACAACTTGAGATAACTTTTGTAACAACTGAGCTGTGGTCACAACGGTTCACCTCACGAATCCTTCATCAAGCGACCCTGAGCTTGCTAAATTGTCTCATGTGGATTCCCTGTCCCACTCCGACCCGAGACGGAGTGAGTCAGGAAATCGACTAGGTAAGTTAGGAGATTGTTTTGTCATATATTTATGACACAGGGTAATTATAAAATAAATTTGTAATTGTATCCATTTATTGTTTTATTTAATGCTCCTAGCTACCAAGTATTTACATAATTAAATTTACTGTAACTGCCGGGTAAGGGTGGAGTTAGCCACCCTGCGTATTTACTGTTCCATAGCGTTACAACTGCTACAGTATGTCCGCAGTTACATTGTTTTATCTCTGATTTTGCAGCACCAAATCACTGTGATCTTTATTGTTATTTTTGTTTGGTTACTATTGGGTCTACTGGGACTACTGAATTGACAAATTTGTCTATATGACAGTGAACTTTATTCTCGTTCTTATTTGAATAAACAATCCATACTAATATTATAAATGCGGAAGTATCTCTGTCTGTCTGTCTGTCCGGTTTTCACGCCAAAACAACTGAACCGATTGTAATAACATTTGGTACACAAATAGTCTAGAGCCTGAGAAAGGACATAGGCTGCAGAGCAGGAAAAAAAATGTTGCGAAAACGAGAGCAAATGCGGAGTTACATATTGCTCCCATTATTTTAACAGGCGCTTATTTTATATCAACTGAGCTCTTTCGGTTCGAAGCTTACGCAGCAGGTGAAACCGCGGGGCACAGCTGGTGGATAATAAACTGCAAGGGAAAGTCAACTAATAACTAATAATTTAACCATATAATTGTCTTCCTTTTTAATAAAGAATCGGAAAAGTTAATAGATCAAATCCAACAAAAAAGAAATAAAAATTAGTTATGTTCAAACATAACCTTTTATTTCTTTTTTGTTAAATAACATCAATGTTTGCCAAACTTTCAGTTCAAAGCTTGTAAATCCTAGAATTTCAAAGTAAACAATCCAACTACGATTTGATTTCTGTGTTTGTGGTTTTCAACGCTCATGTTCAATAAAACACTCACAATTCGATCCTGCCTTTATTATAAACGAGAAAGTTTGTATATATTAAAAACGGATTTAGCACACATATGGTTTATAACAAGGATTAACATACAGAATACTTTTTATCTCGATGTTCCTAAGGGTACAAACATATGCGGATGATACCGCGGTGCTCAGCTTGTTATTAATACATAAAAAAGTAATCTGGATATCTATCAATTTCTCACAGCATCACAACATATCCGCGGTCGCTCACAATGGGTATCATACGAAGGCTCAGAGTCACACAAATGGCGATGGAAAAAGCTATGCTCGGAGTCTCTCTGCGCGATCGAATCAGTAATAAGGAGATCCGCAGAAGAACCAAAGTCACCGACATAGCTCTTCGAATCGCTAAAATTAAGTGGCAGTGGGCGGAGCACATTGCTCAGAGAACCGATGGCTGATGAGGCGGTAAGGTTCTGCAGTAGCGGCCACGTACCGGAAGACGAAGCGTAGGGAGGCCTGGTGATGACCTGGTGAAGGTCGCGGGAAGCCGACGGATGCGGGCAGCACAAGACCGGTCATCGTGGAAAGCCATGGGGGAAGCCTTTGTCCAGCAGTGGACTTCTATAGGCTGAAGAAGAAGAAGATCGTAATGCAGCGTTAAGCAGCGGTGACCTAGTGGTATGGGCCAAGACTGATAAGTTGTAAGTCATAGGTTCAACCCCATTAGACGCTTTGCTTTGTGTAAGTAAATTATTTCATCAGTACTGCTTGCAAAACGGTGAAGGAAAACATTGTGAGGAAACCGGCGTGTCCTAGAGGGAACACTTTGAACACATGTGACATCTACCAACTCGCACTGGACCTGCGTGGTAGATTATGATCCACTCCCTCTCACCGAGAGGAGGCTTGTGTGCCAGGAATGGGAACAATATAGACTGATTATGAACAAAATCACCAAGAGGTACCCCGAAATCTGTAAAATGACAGAAACTGCTGTCACCTAGAAATTATGATGAAATACACAAACACATACAAGCAAACAAAGATTTTCAAAATTAATAGTAAGTAAGAAAACCAAAAAAAAAATGTAAAGTTGATTAAAATAAGTTGTTAAAATTTGTAAAAGTCTTCCTGTCAGCCTAAAGCATAAATACCTAGTTCTGGTTAGCAGTTATGGTAGTTGGGAGCGTCACTCGCTAGTAACCCATAACTACGCAACTAAGACGGTGTCAGCAGGTAAATTTAATGTAACAAGAGTTAATAATTATTTTGGCGATCGAATGCTCGACAAAAAAGTACCATACTGGCTCAACCAATTGCCTGCTGACATAAGAGATCAAAAAAAAGGAAAATTTGAAAGCTCACTTAAAATATTCTTACGTAATCAGTAGTCTGTAAGCGATTCTGTAAGACCTAATATTTGTAAATAATGTAACTTCTTTGCTAGATAATAATTTAGTTTCGTGCTAGTGAAAACGGTTTTCCGGGGCATGGCTTTTATCTCAATGTACTCTAAACTAGGTAAAGAAAATAAATAAATAACAATAAAAGGCACGTATACTTTTCATTTCACCTCAAATTTTACAAATTCCTCTTTCAAGACACATGTGATTGTAACCAATAACAATACAGGTATCAACTGTCAGGTTTAAGCCGGCTACGGTCTTGGCAAACATCGGATACCGGCTGGCTGATGCCGGCAATACGAACCGATCCGGATTGTTTGCGATCGGACGTGTCGGAGGAATAATCTCGCGGTTCACCGCGTTGGCCCAAATTGTCAGCTCTAAGATCAATTGCGAAGGAAAGGTTCTGGGTTTGACTTTGCTAAACACCCTATGAAGTGTCCAAAGCCTCTTGACCCAGGGAATTTCACGTTCAGAAGCTGACCAATCGTTTTGGGGTATAAGATTGTGTCTGTTTCTATATTGTATAATTATTCCTTCTCACAGAAATCGTAATTATTATGATTTCTGTTTTCCTTCTCTACCTTGGACAATGTGCAGGAATTTAATGGATACTCCTGCGGAAGCTCTGCAGTGACTTAAGAACTTTTTATATGTCTTTGAATGATGCTAAAATAAAAATAATGTGATCATAAAATCTTTTTCTTACGCATATTTAATTTTGATATATAATTATATTACTAGAATATTGTTTTAATACAACGGATTGTTTATTAATAATTACACAATACTGTCAGTGTCAGTTCACATTGTTATACTTTTTGATGATGTTTAAGAATAACATAATCAAGTCTTCTTAAATTATAATAATTAGTGATTTGTTTATTCAAACAGGCAGATTGAAGTAGATATTTTTTTTTACTTTAGGTCAATTGATTATTTAGGTACCTTATAAGAATTTGAAATGGTTTCACTAATTACATTTTGTTTCTTATTTTTAGATATAGAATACGCTAAGATAAAACATATGATGATATGTGAATGGCTCAAAAAGGCGGTAGATGTTGGACGTAAAATACATTGAAAGATTGCATTTGCGTTATCAGGGGAGTTGCTTTATTACTGCCGTTGCTATGTAAACTCGATCGACACGATGTCTTATAAGTTATATAATTTGATATTATACCTTACTTTTTTGTGTATCTATTATGACTATGTTGTTTTTTTTTAGAATACTTTCCAAGCTCTTGTTATTATGGTCCTATAATTTTGAGTAAGAAGTAATTGCTTTTAAGGAATACTATAAGGTATGGAAGTTTATGAAACGTATTGATACCTACTGTTTCCAGGGATTTTCTTGTTCAGTCTTCACCATGATGACCTAGTTTTGTGAACGGACTAGTTTTCTGATTAATTCTTGACAAGCCTAAATTGAAATAAATGTCTGACCTTGTCTATCTGTCCTTTACTTCAACTGTTTCTGTATAAACGTCTGACCTTGTCTATCTGTGCTTTACTTCAACTGTTTCTGTATAAAGCATGTTCATAAAAACATTTATACTTCATATCACTCCCGAAGATGATTACCAATTTACATGCAGCAGTACGTAGTATGGTGCCGTCCTTGTCACACTTTAAAGACTTTTCATAAAGAAAAGAAAAAAAAAAAATATTCAAATACCCGCTCATCGACCCCACTCCGGTCTCACTGTCCTATGTTCATTACGTTTTTTTGTGCTGTCCGAGTCACACGCATCATTTTGTGCAAAAAATTACCGTTGCGACTAAGTTGTTTCCAGATTGTCCAATCTGATTTTGCGTAATCATGGTGAAGAAAAGTTCACGTTCGAAAGATATTGATGATTATAGTGGTTTATTTAAGAAATTAAAGAAATTAGGGAAAAAGTGAAACATAGATCTAGATTGAGATTGCCTTCAACGTCATCCTAAAGTGATCAGGTTAAGCGTGATACTCACCAAGAGGAAGTTATTGAAAGTAAGTAGCCTAATCTGTAGTTGCTAATATAGATGTCTAGTAGGTACCTACAATGCGCAAGCGCCTGCCGCCACGCGCCGCCCGTCAGGCGCCACTCTGTCGGCCTCGGGTACCGGTACGATCCTGCGTTGCCGCTGTCACAGCACCGCTAAAAATTGTTTTTATCTACCTTTTTATTAACTTTATATAACAAAAGTTTTATGTAAATCATGAAACAAGTTTTATTGGTACTAAGTATATTTAAACTAGTTATTAGATGGTAATAAGCAAAGATTAATCGAACTATAAAATGTATGTATTTGTAGTCGTATAAGTAGCTAGGTATTAAATGTATGAACGTAACGTAACGTCTATATTAAATCGCGATATTGTTACCTATAAACATCGCTCGGTGTAAACCGCCTATGAGCGTTGACCTACCTATTTTTTGTTTTTTATTTACTTCGTTTATATTGCGCCTAAGTCTTATAAAAGTACTTACCTAATGTGCTCCGCGTAAATCGTGTCTGAGCGTAAAGTACTTGCACACCTTGCTCCGCGTAAATCGCGTGTCTGAGCGTAAAGTACTTGCACACCTTGCTCCGCGTAAATCGCGTCTGAGCGTAAAGTACTTGCATACTTTGCTCCGCGTCAATCGCGTCTGAGCATAAAGTGCCTACTTGTATACCTTGCTCCGCGTAAATCGCGTCCGAGCAAAAAGTACTTGCATACCTTGCTCCGCGTAAATCGCGTCCGAGCATAAATTACTTGCATACCTTGCTCCGCGTAAATCGCGTCTGAGCGTAAAGTACTTATCCCAACTTGCTTCGCATAAGTCGCATCTGAACGGAAAGTGCTTGCATAGCTTGCTCTGCGTAAATCGCGTCTGAGCCTGGATTACCTATTTACATCCGCGTTAATCGCGTTGCATTACTAGAATGGCTACCAATATTGTTATTATAAAGATTTTGCTTGCTATTTGCTATAAAAGAGAGATTCTTGATATGTTAGGAGATGATCCTTCCTTGGATAAAAGTTTTAGTGAAACCTTACATGAAGACATTGCATCCAGGTGCGAGCACACAAGTAAAGAAAAGCCAGCTGATCGAATAAAAGAATATTTGCCTCCAGAAAACTGTCCTCACCTAAAAGACCCGGCGTAGAATCTCGAGATCAAAGCTGCGCTTACAGAAACAATTAATAAGAGAGATGTTTACAGCCAAAGTCACCAGAATCAGCTTGGTAGTGGTCTGGCTGCACTCGGAAAAGCGATCAATATAGCTCTAAAAATAAAACAGATTTCCGAGATATCATAAAGCCACTCAGTGATGCAGCTAAACTTTTTTGTGATATACACTATAAACAATCTCTCTCAAGACGGTTTGCCGCTATAAATACTCTAAATAAGCAAACCCGACGTACTATAAGAAATAAACAAAATACAATACAAATAGACAATTTTTTATATTTGGTTCAGAGTTGGCCGAACACTTGAAATCGTCCAAAACTATATCAAAATCTAGTATGGAACTACGCCCTCGTATGCCAGCAGTGCGACCTGCCATTAAAACACAGCACGCGCTCTAATCTGGTCCATCCATATCAGCGCGTCGAGGGGCTTTAAACGCGAGGGGGGCGTCGCGGACTGCCACCGCCGGGCCGCGAGTGTATCCGCCCCACTAGACGGCCCGACAGCCGCTGTCGCGCAACCGCAACCCGATGCACACCAGGAGCCACACACGGTACCGCTCAAGGAGGAACTGACTTCAGAACCAGAGGTACACTCATCAATTGTCGGCAAATTGCAGTTTTATTATAATTATTGGTGTACTATTACGAATGACTCCAATATTCTGTCTTGGGGTCAAGGTTATAAAATTCCCTTTAAGGAGGAACCCGTACAAAAAATAATACCTAAAAATGACCGATTTTCTTCTTGTGAATCTAAAATAATCCAAGAATCTGTACTTAAACATCTTGATCCAAAATATATTTCATTGTGGAACCCCTGTGATGATCAGTTTTTTGTCGCCCGTATTCACAGTTCTAAAACCGAATGGTGAACATCATTTTATACTAAATTTAAAGGAACTAAATAAATTCATCAAAGTGGAGCATTTTAAAATGGAGCATTACCGTACTGCACTAAAGCTCCTAGACCAAAAGTAATTTATGGCTACATTTGATTTAAAGGATGCTTAGGCTCACTTTTTGATAACAATTAATAATGAAGAACGTAAAAAGCTACGCTTTTATTGGAATTCACAACTTTATGAGTTTAATGTTATACCATTTGAGCTTTGCACTGCTCCACTTGTTTTCACAAAGCTACTAAAACCTGAATTACAATCTCTACGTTCGGACGGCTAAATGTCGGTTAATTACCTATACGATTTTTTATGTATTTTATGGCTCTAACAGTGAGTGCGTTGGAATGTTACTGCTACAAGAGAAATATTAGAATCATTTGGACTCCTAATAAATAATTTAAAAAAGGACCAGTTGACACGAAAATTCGCATTAATAACGCAGTCAGGTCTTTTTCACAAACGAAAATGTGCAGAATAAGACAACTTGTGGAATTTCTAGGACTTTTGACATCAGCATGCCCAGCCGTACAGTACGGTTGGGTGTATACTAGGCAAAAAGAACGCGACAAATTCTTAGCTTTATACTATTCTGATAATTATAATAAGCGTATGGTTTTGCCTAGCTGTCTACAGCCAGATTTTAAATGGTGGAGTGACAATATTGAAACAAGCTATTCATCTATTCAAAGTAATGATTATTTACTAGAAATATTTTGCGATGCATCTCGTACAGATTGGCGAGTACCATGTAACAGCGAAATACCTGGTGGTAATTGGAGTGCAAGAGAGATTAAAAATCATATTAACTTCTTAGAACTAAAAGCTGCCTTTTATGCGATAAAAATGTTTGGCTCTCATTTAAGTAATTGCAATTTCCTTCTCAATAGATAATACAACATCCATTGCTTACATTAATAAATTGGGAGGAATACAACACACTCGCTTAAACGATCTTACACGACATATGGAAGTGTTTTGAAAAGTGTAGAATTTTCATATTTGCGATATATTCAATCTAGCGATAATGTTGAGCGATAATCAATGATCCGCAGTCAGAAGAAGTTTATGCATTTACGTTTAAATGGACAAACATAATATAATTTTACGCATTTTCACCATTTTGCCTTATTACAAAAGTTCCTCACAAATTCGTAAATGATAAAGCCGAAGGCATTATTGTGTTTTCCTACTGGCCCTCACAGCCGTGGATTCCGCTATATCGAAAACTACTTGTGTCACAAGAAATATTTTTTGAGCCGAATACTAAGCTAATGCATTCTCCTTTCAGAGAAGCACACTCACTGTATAAGCCTTACCCTGGTGGCAGCTATATTATCCGGCAGTCGTTGATTGAACGTGGCGTACCAGTATCGTCACTAGATTTACTCATGGCTTCGCTAGCCCAAAATACACTATCTCTGTATAATTCCTCATTAAAATTTTGGTTGGAGTTTGATCAACAAAAAACATTGCAGTTTCTGGATTGACGGTATGTCTGGCAATAGAACATTTTTGTCAGATAGGCATAATGCTGGGGCTAGCTATAGTACTTTAAATACCACGAGATCCACTTTAACGTTGGTTCGGGGTAATTCAATAATGAAAACTGATTATGTGAATAGATTATTGAAAGGTTCTTTTAGACTAAATCCTCCTACTCCTAAATATGATACAACATGGGATAGCTCTGTGGTTTTAAATTATTTAAGTGATTATTATCCTTATGATAATGTGAGCCTTAATGCTTTATCATATAAAACTGTCGCTTTGATTGCCATTGTGTCAACTCAGAGAATTTCAACTCTTAGCTTAATCAAAAATAATAATATTACTGAAAGTAATGATTCAATTGTATTAAAAAAAATACTGACTTAATTATATCGTCAAGACCCTGCGCTTACCAACCCCTGACCAGACTGCCTTTTTTTAAAGAGAACCGTAATATATGTCCAGCCATCGCATCGAAAGCATACTTAGATAAAACAAGATCTATTAGAAACACTGAGACAAATAATTTATTCATAAGTTTTCGTAAGCTTCACAGGAAAATTGGCCTTCAAACTTTATCCCACAGGGTAAAGGATACTCTCCAAAGAAGCGCTGTGGACGTGTCAATGTTGGTGCACATAGCACAAGGCACGCGGCGTACATCAGTTCAGTCTGCAGGCGGTTCGAAGGGCTGTGGGCTGGAGTAATATCTCTAATATTTTTCAAACGTATTATAATAGAGAAACTATTGAATCGATAGGAAATCGCCTCCCAAATTCATTGTTTACTTAATTGTATGAATCTTTATCCTTATTTACTGTTAACACAAAAACTGCAGTTTGCTAATAAATATTGCAAATCAATTGTTTATAAATTTGTTTAATCATTACCATTTCGAAACAAAAAAGAAAAATCTGTATAAATTTTATATTACACTCTAAACATCTGCATGTAAATTGGTAATCATCTTCGGGAGTGATATGAAGTATAATTTAGAATTAAACGAACTTACCTTGTGAAGTTCGATTCTAATTATACGAAGATCACGAACCGAAGATGATTACCACAACCCTCCCGGCCCTAAAGCCCAATATTTTTCTTATTTGGTTAGACTAGCCCTAAAACGTAATGAACATAGGACAGTGAGACCGGAGTGGGGTCGATGAGCGGGTATTTGAATATTTTTTTTTTCTTTTCTTTATGAAAAGTCTTTAAAGTGTGACAAGGACGGCACCATACTACGTACTGCTGCATGTAAATTGGTAATCATCTTCGGTTCGTGATCTTCGTATAATTAGAATCGAACTTCACAAGGTAAGTTCGTTTAATTCTAAATTATACATAGTTAACAACTAACTAGTAACTATTCCTATATACAAAGCTTGTTATTTGAATAATAAGTAGGTATACTTCTATGATACATTCATCATCATCATCATCAACCTGTTCATCGTCCCACTGCTGGGCACAGGTCTCCTCTCATACAGAGAAGGATTGAGCGTAATCACCACGCTTGCTCAATGCGGGTTGGCGATTGCAGACTTAACTTAAAAGTCCAGGTTTCCTCAAGATGTTTTCCTTCACCTTCAGTCATTGGTGTCCAAGATATACTTAGAAAGTACATATAACTTTAGAAAAGTTACATTGGTACTTGCCTGACCTGGAATCGAACCCGCTATGATACATTGAACCAACCTAACACGCGCTAAATGGGGACTTACGTCCACTCCCACGTTTAAGAAGTGAGAACGGTGAACTCATCGCTTAAAACAATATCCACTTAACCTTTAGATATTCTAATAAAACCAAAGACAATATTAACTTTTTAGCCTAAACGTAGCGCAAAAAAGTGTCCGACCTTACTTTAATAACTTTCATCTATGTATATAGGTCAGTCCAACGCTTAAACCATTTTCAACAAATAATATATACCTACCTACGTTTGTTACTTTTAAAAGTTCTGTCTCGTCTAAATCGATTTATTTCAGCCGTCTGAAAGTCCGTTTGTGAAAGGAATTTCTATAATTTAACCCTCAGAGTCTTATAAACTTCTTTGGATTGCTCATGTCTTTGCCAACATTCGGAAGTTTACGAGCTGCACTGTGTACAGCTTGCAACTAATTGAATAGCGCGTGTTCCTTGAAATGCATTTTAAAGTGTTCTCTTTAATGTTGGACCTAGATTAGTGGACCGAGGTAAGTCGCATGTGATTTCTTTGTTTTAAAATAATAATAATAATAATAATAAACGTTTATTTTTTCCACCACATAATTAAACATAAGTTTAACACAAAATTAAGTATACATATATGATATAACGATGTAGTGGAAACTGGAGCCTGTACTAGGACACAACCTGTGTTACAGGTCTCCAGGCCTCCTGACTACACGGTCGTGTCACAACTAATCCAAACGTATACTAGTAATAGTAATAGATGACAAAGACTAAGGGATGACAGAAAATTGAAGATGCAAAAATGAAAACACAAAATAAATAATTATGTAATTTAAAAGATTATACAGCAAACGAGGGTATGTTCGTGTCGATGTTTGAGTGATGATGATAGAATGAAGTTTAACGGGAGCTGTATTGAGTCAACAATAAACTTTCAGTTTTGTTGTAATTAAGCGTTTGCAGCCAAGTATTAATTTTCTTTTTAAAAGACATTATAGGGAGTGAGAAAAAGTTCAGAATTTTGTTAAGACTATTGTATAGGTGAGGGCCTTGGAAACAGGGAAATCTTCTTGTAAAAGAGTACTTGCAGCGGAAGGGTTGGCAAACCTTGTCTAAGCGTCTTGTGGTGATTATTTCATAAGAGGCTCTTTGATGCTGATATAGTAGTACATGCAGTACAAATAATTGTCTGACTGTAAGGACTTTACAGCTCCTATATAGCTCTTCAGTTGGGAAGAGGATGGACCGAAAGGTACTAATTTTCAGAACGGCTCTCTGAGCTCGTTCGAGCTTCAAAAGTACCGTTTTGGGTGCACCACCCCAAGTGCATATACAGTAAGTTAAGAGAGACTGACAGAGAGCAAAATATGTACACCTAATAATATGAGGTTCTGCGATGTGGCGAAGACTACTAAAGATAAAAATCAGCTTTCTGATTCTTTTGGTCAGTAGTTCTATATAAGGCGCAAAGCCCAGACCATCATCAAGAGTCACACCTAGATATTTGATGGTTCGACAACGTTCTAATTCTGGGCATGTACATGTCGCAGTGCCAGACAGTAAACATGAGTGCGCTATCAAAGCGTATGAATTTGGAGGTTGAGTCGAATTTCGTAAGCTGTACGTAAGAATTTTAGTTTTGTCGGTATTGATTGTGAGAATGTGTCTGTTGAGCCATTGCAGAACACGATTTAGCCCTTTTTGTGCAGAATCAAAGGTGTCATCCCAAGTGTCACCCGAGAAGGTAAGAACGGTATCATCAGCAAACGCCACGATTCTTCCACTCTCCAGACTCAAATTACAGAGTTGATTGACGTAAATAAGAAACAAGGCGGGGCCAAGCACACTGCCTTGGGGAACGCCGAATGTCACTGGTTCCTCTTTACTGAGGTAATTTTGTATGAACGTAGAATTCTTAATATTCCCTTACACTGAGATTTCGTTTGTGTTTGTTTAAAGCATTAATTTATAGCAATTTAATGTGATACGGAAATTAATACGGTTTAAATCAGTGAATTAAGTGTACTATATTTGCATGTTGTATCCTGCAGAATTTCTGCCATTTGGTGACATTGCCACCTGCCAGTAGCAACCATCTCAATATTAGTAGAATAAAAGTTCTAATGACAGCTTCCGTGGCGTAGCGGTAGCGAACGCGGCCACTGCGCTAAGAGGTGCGGGTCCGATCCCCGCGTAGTGCAAATATTTGTATGCATGATTATGAATATTTGCACTGGTCTGGTCGTGCCTCGGAAAGCACGTTAAGCCGTTGGTCCCGGTTGACATACGAACATCTAATGGCAGTCGTAACGGGTTGTTGGAGCCCTCAAAAGTGGACAATTGGTCTAACTGCAATGCTTCGATATCGCCTTCGGTTTGTGGAGGTCAGACAGCAGTCGCTTCACAGAAAATATCGAAGTTTAGCCAAAATCAGCAGCTAGACTGATAAAAGCGAACCCCAGACTCCAAATCGATCAAAATGATGATAATGAAAAGTAATACTGAACAACAAAAATATCGGCCAAGTGCGAGTCGAACTCTCGCAATGAGGGTTTCATACAAACCTGTACCTACCTGATGGCTTTAATTGTTTCTTTTGATTACGTTGACGTTCTTATGTTGAGTAGTAGAGAAGATAGTATAAAGAGTTTGAACTTATGAATAAAAAAAAATATTAAAAATATTTTTAATGTAGATATGATGTGACTAAAACTTTACGGTTTTCGAAATGTTTCCTTTATGTGCTATATGACGTTGCTTTGTACTAAATTTAAAGATTTTGAGTTCATGGTAAGTACTTTGGTATTAATTCCCTTGCGAGTGTAGAAAATTTGCGGTTTATATCATACATTTTGAGGCTGTATCTAATAATTGCGTCGGCTTAAAAGTTTAATTTTTTAAAAGCTTCAAGAAATAGACCTGAGTAGTTGATTATAAATTCCAGCTTGATAGCTTCACGCGTTACTAAGTATAAAAATCTTGATACGCTTAAAGACGGACCACAAAGTGATCGTAGACGGAAGCCCTTTCGAGATACGGAATTCTAAAAAGAACAAACAAAACTCGTTACATCCATCTAATATGCCACGATTATAAACAACCAAAGCTTCTCCAGAGATTTCGCCACATTACTCAATCAGCCAACTCAAATTACATTGATTGCAGACAATATTATGATGCGGACCGGTCGAACCTTGGGGGAGGCCTATGTTCAGCAGTGGATGTCTTTCGGCTGAAATGACGATGATGATGATGATGATGAATATTATGATGATGATTATATACAGTATGTTAACTAACAGAGGGCGTTCCCGTTAACCCGAAATAGTATAGCATACATACATGCTAAAAAAAATATTTCCATTCGAAAACAAAATGTTTTAAAATTTTTTCCAATAAGAAAATATTTAATACAAATTTTAAATTGACATGTAAAAGAAACACACTGTACACGCGAACATGAAAGATGGCAACGTCGCAATTTTTTTATACATGACGACTACTATTTTGATTTAAAACAGGAGGTTTCAAATTTATTTCCAATTAGATTTTATTTTTTATTCAGATTTTTTATGCTTATTTTTCTATGCTGATAATTTTATTTTAATCTATTAATGATATATATTAACGAGTTTAAGGGAACGCAACGTTATTTAACATACTGTATTTTGTATGATCTAAGTGAGTTTAAACGCACCCACTATACAGGAGTAATTCCAAAGACAAAGGGACCAGGATTTTTAACCGACTTCAAAAAAAGGAAGTTATCAATTCGACCCGTATGTATGTACGCCAAATTTCAAGTGTATGTATGTATGTATGTATGTATGTACATATGTTTTTATGTTTGTGCGCGCATATTTCCGGAACTACAACTCCGATTTAAGTACTTAATTCTTTTTTTGTTGTACTATGTATTGTTCAACTTAGGGAATTTTGATGAAACTCGTAGTTTCATCAAAATCGGTTCAGTAGTTTTTAAGAACTTATTCTAACATGGGTTATGGCTGCCACTATTGTTATGAGGTGAAAAAAGTCATTTTCGAATTTCGATTATGACACTTAAAAGCATGAAGTTAAAAGTTAATCAAAAAAATTGAAACCGACTTATTTATTTATTTAAGGTTCGCCAACAGTTGCTACAGATATTTCACACATTATAAATACATACAAATTATTAACTTAAATCTAACTGCACAACCAATTACAGGCAAACACCACATGCTAAGTGCTCTTTGTAAGTTTTTTAACTAACCCACTAATAACGGCTGACAAATGTGGATATTGAGTCAGCGTGGACGTCAACCAGGTCGCTGCGTTCGTTTATCAGTTTGCACATGCGAGGTACAGGTGAATTAGCACCAGACACTGTATGGCGAAGAGGTGGAGTTAAGGGTGTTATGGGTTTACGAGGTGGTCTACGCGGTACTCTAAAGTTGAACTTACATACCAATTGTGGGCAGTCAATGGCGTTATTAAGCAGTTTATATGCGAATCTCAAATCCAAGACTTTCCTTCGAGCTTCCAGGGTACTCATTTTGTAGCAACCCAACTTGTCAAGGTAGGGGAGATATTTGAATTGCCTTCCTTTAGAGTACCCAAGGTATCGGATAAACCTTTTTTGGACTCTTTCTATTCGCAGCGAGTGGGTTGCGTAGTGGGGTCTCCATATCACACTGCAATATTCTAGAATGCTTCTTACTAGGCTATTGTAGAGAACTAATTTAGTATGTGGACTTTGAAATACCTTCCCATTACGAATGACAAATCCAAGCATTCGTTGGGATCGACTGATTATGTTCTATATATGTGGTACAAATGTTAACTTAGAATCCATGATAACTCCCAGATCTCGCACTACATCCACCTCGCATAAGTTTACTCCATTTATTTGATACACCGAATTCACTGTATCTACTTTCCTGGTGAATTTTATGTGCCTACATTTGGAACTGTTCAACAAGATTTTATTTTGATAACACCATGCAGACAATCAATCGATGTCTTCTTGCATTAGGTTTACGTCCTGTTGAGACCTAATGGTTCTTAAAATTTTCAAGTCGTCTGCAAAAAGAAATATGCTAGTATTGCGAAAGCATGATATCACGTCATTAATATATACTATAAACAACTTCAAAAATAATTTCACTTTTGTCAAGGCTCTAGAAGTCGATGGCGATCTAAACAACAAAAACCTCGACCGACTTCTAGACCCATCACAAAAGTAAAATAATTTTTCCTTTTAACTGTTTTTTTGAAGTAGGTTTCTATTTTTTTGTAAAAAATGATTTTAAAGAAAAGAAGTATTAGGCGAAAGCTTATTTGACAGTACTAAACAAATTTATATTTTCTGCCTTTTTCTTAATGCATTAGAAAGAAAAAAAATGTACTTAACTTAAATTGAGTTCAGCTCGTGAACTCTATTTTTTGTGTAGGTATACATACAAATTCATACATACATAGATATGAAAATTACTTTGTAGTGTGTAATCTGGCTTACCAGATTATAACTCAACCTATAACAACCAACAAACATTACAAACAACAAATACAACAAACAAACACAACAAATATTACAATCTATAACTCATTTATAGGTACGCTATAAATGAGTTATAGATTTGCAGAGTGAAAGAATGTGAGTGAATTTTTATTATTGTATAAAGTGATTGCATCAAAATTTTCCTTTGGAACCAATGTTTACTTTCCTACGATACAAAAATAAGATAATACAACAGTACTGAGCTTATTTATCTTTAAAAACATGTCGATACAAAATGATATAAATGGACTTTGCGTTTGACATCAACTGCGTTGGTTTCAAAGAACGCGACTTATTATTTTGATTGACTTCTAATAAAATTTTATTCATAAAACGTCAGACTGTTGGTTTGAGCCTTTGATATAATTAAAGGCTATATTTCTTTTTCTTTATTCCTTCGTCGTCAAAACCACTTATTACCTGCTACCTATATATTTATTTTGTATATAAAACGAGCCCTGTTGCCCACCGCTAAGGCTCATACTATAGTACGGCGGAACGGAGAGAATGAAACTTCTACAAAAAACATTTTCTTTAAAAAATGTTTTCGTTAAATGATAAATGATTTAATGTACAGACGACAGCAGGTAAAGCTACCCAAAACTGTCAAATATTCCGAATCAACCTTAAGCCTTAATGCTTTAGAGATAAAGTTGAAAATCTAAGAAAGAAATCTGACAGATTGTAGTAGCTTGATTTGCTGTTGTCTGTACAAACAATTGTGCAAGACAAGCATATATTTAAAAAAAAAACTATCTATAACTTCATCGTTTTCTGTCTAACTACTCTTAGAAGAAAGATCGAAGGAAACCCAGAGCTCACGGTCTCTTTCGAAGTCCCAAAGTTTAAATTGTATGTTACTGTTACCCTGGATCATCCCACTACTGGCGTCTTCCCATGACTTCAGCTCTTTCGATCCAAGGCTAAAGTAGACCACTGGGCATTTGTTTTGTCTAGCTTGTCAGTCATTTTCTACGATGTCGCTACGCCGCTTCCTCGATACTTATTTTCTTTATATATCTAGCTGTATCAGGGTTCCAAGTGGTGGATATTTTGGTTCTTCAAATAACAATACTTAAACAAAATATTAAAGTTGACTGTCAAACAAGACAAGGGTTAAACCGCTAGATCTAGGCACATCAAAGGAGATGTTTCATTTTGGGCCACCACTATGTACATTAGGTATATAAAAAAAGAAAAAAAATAATAGATTTGCATAAAAATACAAGTAGATAATAATTAATTATATGAAACGTTTTTTTAGTGAGATAACCCTTTTAAAAGGTAGCCATGACAGTTTTTATGACGTTTGATAGGCGACTTTGACAGTTCTATTTACCCGTTGTGTTCGTGTCGAGTGTTGATTTGAGTTGATTGTGTTTTTTAATGGGCCGTATGTTCTAAATTCATGTTTTATTTTTTCTGCAGTCATATGGTAGATAATATAGATACGATAGCCTTAGATACATGACACGTCAATCAATAATGTCACTGTCAAAATCTTATTTCGCTTATGCTGACCACCATATTTATTAGTAGTTGTGTTGCACTCCTTGGCCGAGTTAAATTGAATCTGTATAAAAACTAAGCCGAAATATAGGAAATTAACATTAAAAACAGTTAACTATAGCGTAATTATACCTAGCATTAAGTGTACAATGTACTGGCCCAGGCTCCATACATTTCTGAAACATCTCCTTTAGCAAGATCCTAAGTGTACAATCACACGAGTGAGGCAGCTGCAACTGTCGCCGAATGGCGTCATCAGTTGCAGTTGCCTTTGTCGTCAATACATATCTTCATGTGACTGTAACTGTAACCAGTGGTTGATTTTCTTGTATCTGTATCCCCAGCAAAATCTGAATCTGATACCCAATTATGCTTTCATGTCCTTGATACTTTATACATAAATCTTTAGTTTTAATAAGATATCTAACAACTCTCTTAAGCTGATCGACATGTTGTGCACTTGGATTATTAACATATCTACTTAAGAGATTTACACCATATGATATATCTGGCCTAGTTGCTGTAGATAAAAACAATAATGACCCTATAGCCTCTCTATATGGAAATTTAATCTGCTCATTATCCACATTTTTACTTATCTGAACATTTACATCAATAGGCGTATTACAAGGGTGGGCACAATTCATATTGAATTTATGTATCATCCGTTCAATATTGTCTTTGACTGATACAAACAAAATTATTAGTTTTCACTATATCTAAACCTATAAATCGACTCAAAGTTAACTCTTTGATATTAAATCCTTGTTTTAAGTAATCTATAATTTTATCCAATACTGAATTAGATTGAGACATAATTAAGGCATCGTCCACATACAAAATTAACAATGCCTTAATACCATTAAAGTTACCCACAAATACACAATTATCTGCTTGTGACTGAACAAAACCAAACCTTAATAAGAAATTTGTAAATTTATGATTCCAACACCGAGAGGATATGATGAGCTTCTAATTCCTCATTTATGGCTTCTAACCATAACTTACATTCCTTACTATTAACTGCCTCATCATAAGTCACAGGTACACCTAACTCTATTATATTTGCCTCATTAAATTGATTTATTCGTGGGCGTAAATTCATATGAAAATGGTCAATATTGGTAACTTCAATTTCTTGAGTAGGCTCATAAGTCTCATCTTTTTCATCAATGGCAGTATGTATACTGTCATCACTTTCAAAACTTTGGCTACTAGTTTTCAACTCACTGTTATCTATCTCCACTTCAGCATTTTGTTCATTTTCATCACATATGAAAATTCTAGCTTTCATCTGTGGGAATTCTGGACTTTTCTGTTCATTAAAAATAACGTTTCTTGATATTGTAATTCTTTTTGTGTATGGATCAAACATTTTATAATTTGTATTATCGTATCCAACTAACATCATTTTACGACTTTTACAATCAAGCTTCTTTCTCAACTGTTCTGGTACATGAACATATCCTTCACATCACACACAGGTCCAATTTTTGAACCATATTACATACTGGATTTGAAATCGATTCGACAAAATAGTATTGTGTGCCTATTTAGGCACACAATACTATTTTGTTATCCTTGTAAATCAAAGCATCAGTATGTTTCTTTACAATATTATAACCTTGTCTTGTCACTACTCCTTCTGAGAATAGCTTGGTGCAGGTACTGACCGGACATGGGTGCTTCGGTCACTACCTGCACCGTGTCGCCCGTCGGGAGGAGTCGCCGCGGTGTCACCACTGCGACTCTCTCGACGACACGGCCGAGCACACCTTGGTGGAGTGCCCGGCCTGGCGAAACGAGCGCCGCGACCTCGTTGCGGCGCTCGGAGGCGGAAGCCTCTCCCTGGCAACCATGGTGCGAGCCATGGTTGAAAGAGAGAGTGCATGGGAGGCTGCCGCCTCCTTCTGCGAGACCGTCCTCTTGCAGAAGGAGGCAGCGGAGAGGGAGCGGGAAGAGAATGCTCTTGCCGCTCCCATCCGGCGTAGACGGGCGGGGCGAAGAAGGCGGGGGACGAACCCCCGTCTCCTTTAGCCCCCGAGTGTGACCAGCGTGTGTGGGTAGCTCCTGCACGCGCATTGCACTGGTCACCACGTCTGGGGATTATCCGTTCCCGGGTAATCCTCCCTAGGCGCGGAAACCGGCCTAAATTAGGCCGGTAAGCCCTGAGAGTGGCCCGGAGTCAGATCTTCGGGCCGAGCCCGGGTCACTCTCAACGCAGGGCTCGAGGGAACCGAGTGTTTTTAGTGGGTATTCCCGGCTCCGGCCGGGCGAGTCCCACACACGCCTGTCGCCTAGCTAGCGGCGGGTACGGTGCGTAACGCATTTTCACTCGTATATAAAAAAAAAAAAAAAAAAAAACTTGTTAACCAAAATATTTCCTTGACCAATAACTTCTACAGCTTCTTGGTTTCCAAGTTTCAATGGAGATCCTGTATACTCATATAATTCAACAAAATTTTCTCGTTTATATGACATGTGAGCTGATGCACCGCTGTCTAATATCCATCTTAAATCTTCATCAACAGTATTCCAATCTCTATTTGCTACATTAAATGCTAACATATGCTTTTCACCTTGTGGTTTCTGGTTTTCTTTAGGAGTTGTTTATTTTTCATTGGTTTCTTTATTTGTTTTTACACAAGGAACAGTTTTCTTCTTTGCACTTTGTTTTGCCACTAATAAAGCAGTTTCATTCTCTTATTCTACATTCAAGCTGGCTTCCTCATCCAACAAACGAGCAGTCAAGTTAGTTATAGTTTGTTTCTGAGAATCAAGTGACATCCATGCCTGGCGTAGAGATCTGTACTTGGGAGGCAGTGTACTTAATATTTTAGTTATTATCGCAGTATCACTAACAACCTCTCCACTTTCTTTGAGTTGCTTAGCCAAACATTCTACTTTAGCTATATGCTGAGCAATAATATCTGCCGGTGACATTTTATATTGGTAGAAACGCTCATGGATCATCATTTTAGTCATCTCTGATTTATGTTCATAAATGGACTCAAGTTTGGTCATCACCTCAAGCGCTGATTCACAGTTTTCTATTAGTGATATTTGATTGAAATGCATAGTCGATGTTATAATATACATAGCCATACCATCATCTTTGTTCCATTGACTCGTATTTCCTTCTGGTTTTGGCGTGTTAATATCTAACCCTTTTGCGCGAAGGGCACATTTTATTTGAAATTTCCACTGTTTAAAATTCACTGTATAAAATTTTTCTAGACTCATTGTCTTTCCGAACTCCATTTTGTATGCTACAGACAGCACGCGCCTGTACTATCAAACAAAATACTTTACTGTTTTTTTGCTCTTTGTTTTTATAACCAACGATTCATATACGTGAACCTGGGCCCATAACCTATTGGAGTTAGGATTACAAACAAGAATTCTCTTTAACTGAATAATATTATTTATTTTGTAAATCACACATACAGTAAGTAAGCCGACCGCTGTGACAGAAGTAGTCGTAGAAAAAACAGTGTCGCCACCTAACGTTACAACACATAATTAGACAGGTAAACACTCACTGAATATACATCCAAGTATCAATATAAAATTTAAACCAACATGTACCAATCTAACTGCCGATTTCGGCTAAACTTCGATATTTTCCATGAAGCGACTGCCGTCTGACCTCCACAACCCGAAGGCGATATCGAAGCATTGCAATTAGATCAATTGTTGGACTTTTGAGGGCTCCAACAACCCGCAACGACTGCCATTATATGTTCGTAAGGCAAGCGGGATCAACGGCTTAACGTGATTTCCAGGCACGACCAGACCAGTGCACTTATTCATATTCATGCATACAAATATTTGCATTGCGCGGGGTTCGAACCCGTACCTTCTTGCGCAGCGGCCGCATTCTCTACCGATAGTCCACGGAGGCTGCCGCATGTGTCTGCATACCTATATAGAGAATATAACTACCAAAAGAATGATTTTCACGGACCATATTCCTAAGATTCCACTGTCTATTTGTCTGTCACCAAGCTGTATCTCATGAACCCTGATAGCTAGACAAATACTAAGAACAACTTTCCTTTTGGTGTAATTAATGTAATTGCCTTGCCGTTTTTTTTTTTAATTTGTTAAATTAAATTAATTTGTTCCTTAAAGCGTTTAAATAGGGGGTGAAATTTTGTATGAAAAATGAAATTTATTATGAAAAGTCTGTTTCTATAGTAATAAAAATCTTAATAATAACAATCGTATAAGCTATTTTACTGTAGACTAATACATAATATAAATCTACAAAGTTACGATCTAAAACTAATGTTGGGACCACCCGAATTAGGTTTTTTTTTTAATAATTATAAACTAGTGCTTGACTGCAATTCCACCTGATGTTAAGTAGTGATGCAATCGTTTGATGATGAAGATGATGTTCCCGACCGATTTCGGCCACGGCGACCACTTCGACTCCTAGCCGATGATTTGGCGCTCATGCGCCCGAAGATGGCTTATGTAGCCTATCTTGGCGGAGAAACTTCGTGCACACTGAGGGCACATAAGCACGCCGTCGACGTAGTTGTATGTGATGGCAGCAGGAGGTCAGCTTTGCGCTGCTCCTCAAACTCGCGTACTTGTCCGTACACCATTCTGCGCCATTCTGACCACTTTGCCAAACGCTCCCATTCAGAGGGTTCTATATCTCTTCATGTGTCGTTTTAAGACACCCTTGAACCGGAGGAATTGTTGTTTGTCGACCTCCGTGGCGCAGCGGTCAACACGCCTGCCTGCGACGTGGAGGCCCCGGGTTCGATTCCCGGTCAGGTCATGATGAAAAATTATCTTCTCCTGATTGGCCTGAGTCTTGGATGTTTATCTATATGTATCTATTATAAATATAGTATCGTTGAGTTAGTATCCCATAACACAGGTCTCGAAATTACTTTGGGACTAGCTCAATCTGTGTGATTTGTCTGTATATATTTTTTATATTTAGAAGTTGTCCGCCATGCTTTCGCTTGCCCTCCTCCAGCTCAGAGAAGAAGATGCGCTTCGCCACTCTTTCGTCCGCCATACGCGATACGTGTCCGCACCACCGAAGCTGTCGACGCATTAAATAAGCCTCAATGCCACCAACATTGGCTCGTCGCAGGACTTCGGTATTTCGCACTCTGTCAGACCATTTGATCTTCATAATGGATCGGAGACATTTAAGGTGAAAACGATCTAGAGTACGTATGTGGTGGTGGTGTGGTGGATCGTTGATAGTAAAGCGCACTAGTTTATTAAGCTTATTCACTTAAAAAACTTAGGAATAGGAAGGATGACGGCAGTTGAGCGAGGTGATGCCATGTTAAACCCAAGACCAACACGTCCAACGATGCTGCGCCAGAAAGAGATTGATCTGGAGACTCTCCACGACCAAATTCCCGACACAACAACATTTGGCGCATCGTACCCGGCACACATTGCAACACAACTGCTCAGACCCGTCCTCCGTACGGCATCACAAGACATCATGCTGGAACACGAACAGGTTCATTTAAACCTGTGTTTCAGGCTATGTGTATGTAAGTATGATGTGAATGTGGGCACGTCAGGTTTGCCGATACCGATGACACACTTGTTGTAAAATCCTAAAAATACAAGACACAGTCCCGCTCCGCTCCGCTCCTCACTGTAACATCATCCAAACGCTTGACATTTTCGGTTCGATCTCGGTGTGTGCAAATATTTGATTGGGTTTTTCTTCTTCTCCATGCGGCTTATACAAACTAATATGACGAATACAAACCGCGTCGGCCCTTATATCTGGATGAGAATAACTTTGCTTACGAATAGTAAGTGGTATGATAATGCAGCTGTTCCAATTCTATCTACTTCAGGATATCAGCTGGTAGCAGATGCACGCGTCGTAGTTTCAACGCTCCGCAATTTATAGAACTGTGGAAAACGTATGTGTAATTTCTTTATTGTTCGCTGGATTTCGTTTAAAAGATCTAAGACTTGGACAACCTGGGATTGGCCACTTGTGTTCAGGCCCTCTTTAAAGAATTCAAAAGACGATTTTATTTTTGTAATATAAAAAAAAAAATATTACTAAGGAATATATAAAAAGATTTTTTACTAAGGAAGGAGACTGTCTTCTACTTCTTACTAATGGGATGGTGATGGACGTTATGTTTGTTTATTTCTCAATCAAACACTACTAAACGGGTTTGAATTAAATTTGGCAGAATGATCAGACATATGTCCTAGGAGTAACAGGGAATAGAATAAGAAACATCTATACATATCGTAACTCCTAAAAAAACGCTAACATGCAAGTGGTCGGAACACAGTCAGAGGAAAGGACAAATGGAACAAAATAACAAATAGGGTACATTAGTACCCAAGGGAAGGTAAACGGAAAAGAGGCAGACAACAAAAAAGATGTCACGATGATATCTGGCATGCAGGTATAATATGCATGAGCAGAGCAGCCGGAGGGAGATCAGGATGGAATAGGTCAAAGAAGGAATTTTGCCAATTAGCAAACGGACTTACAGAAAGAAGCACCAAAAACGTAAATAATTTTAAATGTGTTCAATATATATGTATATAATATATTATTTCTCCAAGGGTCGGAAACCGTTTTCTCCCTTTTTCTCTCTTTCTATCGAACCAATCTGAACGTCCGACCCACCAATCGACAGATATTCGTCCCTGGTACCATGGAATACTATTTTCAAATTATTCCGCTTCACTGTTTATTTAGAAAAACGACTTAAAAATTCTAATTAGTATAGTGCGAAGTTTTCGCACGGGTCAGCTAGTATGTATACAACGTGTAACATAAAGGGTATATACATAACAAAGGCATGGCATCTTTACATGATATCAAACGATATTGGAAGGGTTTTTTAATCCTATCTCTTTATGTTAGGAAGTTATGAGGAAAAACACCGCCTGTGATAGGCTACTATAATACTAGTCGCACAGAGATATTGAAGACATTTGTCGGATTTTGGCAAATAACGTGACGGGTAACGAGTAGTTATTAACGTTTGTAGTGTGCTGCCACGTTTGTTATGATTTGATTTTAAGAAACACACGAAACCGAAAATTTGGTACCAATTTTTTGAGTAATTTATTTTGAGTTGAAACCCTTCCGATATCGTTTGATATCATCTAAAGATGCCATGCCCTTGGTATGTATATACCCTTTTTGTTACACGTTGTATAACAAGGCAGTAGCACCTATATAAAACATAATTCAATATTTGTTTTCCGCATAAATGCTACTATTTTCTACTTGTGTAAGATAAAAAATAACATCCCATTTGGCCGTACCACTAATAATTAAGCTAATAACAAAATTTTGTGTTTTCATGTTAATACAACAGTTGTGGCCAAGTAGCACCGGTTTTGACTTACAGGCTGTGGGTTCTAAATTCGCACCCAAGCATGCACTTTACTTTGTGTTTCATACCCACTTTTAAAACGACCAAGGAAATAATCTCCAGGGAAATCACATTTCCTTGAACCAAAAATACTAAGATATGTAATCCAGCAACTGGGCTCGGATGGTGGATTATGGCCTATTGCCTCACAAACCAGGATAGATGCCTTGTTTTTTAGCAATGGCAACATTATAGGAGATTATTATGTATGTCATGAAATAGTTATTATATCTACAGTAATCTGTCTTAAGGTAATTCAGAAACGCGAATAGCAAAATAGTTTGGCCGTAAAGTAAAAGTAAGATTCATATAAGACATTCAAAATAAACTAAATCCAATACCAATCTCAAGCTGGTCGTTCAAAGCAAGAAACAGCTGTATATAGCCTAAGCTCCCACATCCTGGATACAGGGTGAGCTAACGTGACCACAACTAAGTGCGATTGATTTGCAAAGCAACTGCAACGTACCTGAAACACAGACATATGTATATATGTAGATACCTCTAATGCATGTTTGCAGATGCCTACGATATAATTTACTTCCTCAAACCATGTGTGTGTATTGTTGAATTAATTTGCTTGAGATGAACAGAATAGGATATATGTAGGTTTGATACTCGCTACTCTGGTGCAGGGAATTTAAATCATTGTGCCATTTAATGCCGTGAGAGATACTACCGGGAATCAATCTGGTCCGAAAGAGAGGCCATGGTTGAGCGAACGAGTGTTGCACTGCAGGCAGTCTCCGAATGGGGCATTGCCAATCTTGTAGCATTCAATGCCGCCAAAACACAGGCGTGTCTTTTCACCGCCAAAAGTAGCCCGTTCACCTTGGCTCCTACTTTTCGAAATGTGTCCTTGGAGTGTTCCGACCGCCTTCAGCTTTTAGGAGTAGAGATTTCCTCGAACCTTAACTTTGGGCGGTTCATTGAGTCCAAGGCCAAGGTGGCTGCCAGGAAACTTGGCGTTATCGCAAAGGTCCGGCAGTACTTCACACCTGGGCAGCTTCTAATGTTATACAAAGCACAGGTCCGTTCGTGTGTGGAGTACTGCAGCCACATTTGGTCTGGTACTGCCAAGTGTCACCTGGCCACTTTGGATTCAGTGGAGAGACGTGCAAAGAGACTGATTGGTGACCCTGATCTAACTCGAGTTGGTCTCCAAAGCCTAGAGCACAGGCGTAGAGTAGCCAGCCTTTCGGTGTTCTATAGGATGCATTTCGGGAGTGTGCGAGGGAATTGCATGATTTAATTCCCCCATCTCCGTTCCACCAGCGGACGACCCGTCGTACGGCTGGTTTCCACCCTTACGTTGTTAACACCACTACGATCCGGACGAAGCGTTTCGCCTCCTCCTTTATACCGCGTACATCGAGGGACTGGAACAATTTGCCAGCGGCGGTGTTTCCGTCGGACTACAATTTGAGTGTCTTCAAGGCTAGAGTGAATAGGCTCTTAATAAACTACTGCGCTTTACCATCAACGATTGCGTCACTGCTTACCATCAGGCAGGATTACGGTCAAGCGCTAGTTTATAATATGTAAAAAAAAAAATATATACTACTCTTTGTTCTGTTAAATTCATACTTGGATTGGGTATCTCCTATCGACGTTTCAACTAGTTCGCTAAATACAATGTTATATTTTCTTTATACGAAAACTGAATATAGTGTGTTCAGAGCAAGCAACTGAATCGATTCCAATCAGTTTTACACCATCTTATATGTTTTCCCAAATAGATTTTAAAATTGTAGCAATGTGGTTACCGACCGCAAGAATACAGTTCACGGATCATTGTGTATTAGGGCCACCGCCGCGCCGCGCCGCTGTAGGCACGAGCAGGCGAGCGACTCGTTGACCATATTTTTGAAGGGACAACTAGGTAACATACCAAGCTCATAACTTTATGATTTTTCATGATAGCTTCTTGAAATTCTGTTCATAAAAAAACTGTACACGTGTTTCGGGTTTCGCATATAGGTACAAAAAATAACGTTGTTGTAAATGAACTGTCTTTTTAACCGACTTCAAAAAGGAGGAGGTTACTCAATTCGACCGTATATATGCTTTTTTTTTATGTTTGTTCGCGCATAACTTCGTCGTTTATGAACCGATTTTGATAATTCTTTTTTTGTTGGAAAGAAGACGTTCCCAAGGTGGTCCCATGATAAGGATATCAGGGTTTGATGGTAGAAGACCAGAGAAAACAAGGGGAACTTTAAAAAATTGCAGGGGCGACAAGTGCATTTCTTAGCATTTTCATTAAGTATTTTAAAGCACTACAATTTAATAAAGGTCTGGAGTAGATCTGATGATGGAGCCGGGAGACAGTCGAAGGAACTCCTCAACAATTCACAGCAGCTACCTTGTGTTTGGGCTCGATTAATTTGTATTGATAAGAACTTTACATCTAGATGAGTTGTGACTGTCATAAGAGCTCTGATGATGAAGACAAAGGCCAGTTCCGGGAACTCCTCAACGGATTACAGTATCTACTTTGTGGTTGGACTTCATTCATTTATATTGATGAGACCTTTGCACCCATTGGGTTAAAATAATGGTCTGCAGTAAATTTGATGATGAAGACCATAGGCAGTTGAGGGAATACCTACGGGTAAAAATTAAAGTAAACAAAATTACGTCGTTTCCCAACTATATTGGCGCCAGCTTCCAGTCTGACGGATGCAACTGAATACATAGTATTTTTAACAACTAAAAAGTGTAAAATAAAAACTTTTTTTACAAAAAAATAACCGACTTCCAAAAACCACTACAAAGTGAAAAATAACTAATTTCGGAAGTCGGTGTCAAAAAGGAATATACAAAACCAAAGACACCGACTTCCGAAATTAGTTATTTTTCACTTTGTAGTGGTTTTTGGAAGTCGGTTATTTTTTTGTAAAAAAGTTTTTTACGTAAAGATGATGGTCAGATTAGTTCAACCCTTGTTTTTTTTCTTTATTGTACTTCCTTGTTCTTTTGTGTATTTACAGTATGTACAGTCCCAAGATTTATTTATTTAAATTGATTTATTTACTTTTGTTTTGTTTTTTATTTATTTTGACTTTTATTACCCGACTGCCAGGAAGGGTTATGTTTTTAGCGCGTATCTTGTATGTAATATTCTTTATTACCTTGTATCTCCAGAACCGCTAAACGGATTTTCACATTTGAGGTATTGCTAGAATTGCCTTAATAGCCCAAGTGCTATTAGATAGGTGACATTAAAAAAATGGCGGATATATGACACCATATGTGAGGTTTCGAGTGGGATATCAAAATAAAGGATTTTAAACATTGGTTGTAAATATGTATATACTTATCTTGATATTAAATGGAACGAAAAAAAGAATTAGACATTTTTTTCTACCAAGCATATCGAGTTGTGTATCAAAATGAAGGATTTTAATCACTGATTCTAATAAATATATTGATTCTAAATATATTTTATATATTAGGTCTTTACCTATAAATTTGCCGTTTAATATGCAGAAATATAAAGGAATTCTTTTCATTTATTTTGTTTTTCTGCCAGTTTAGTTAAGGTTTTTTGTTTTTAAATAATATTTTTCATTTTTCTATATAATCACGACGATTCTAGGTTATAATTGAATAGGTATTTTTTATTGAAACAATATTTGTTATGGCAACATTCTTAAATTTCCGTTTACAACTTTGAATGCAGGAGAAAAGGATTTTTTTTCAATTATTAACTTACTAAAACGTAACAACAATAGTATTGAATGTCATTATAATTTATTTCTCTCAATAATTAACTTGCCTATAATAACATTATTTTGTTCATCATCATCAGCCCCTACTCGTCCACTGCTGGACATAGGCCTCCTTCATGGCACGTCAACAAGCTCGATCCTGAGCAGTTCTCCGCCAGCCACTACCTGCCACCTTTTTGATGTCGTCGCTCCATCTCGCCCAAGGGCGTCCTACGCTACGTTTGCCGAGACGCAGTCTCCACTCGAGGACTCGTTTTTTCGTATTTTGTTACATCGCTGATATAATTGTACTGTAATCGTTACATACAATACATAACTAGTATAGACACAGCATTAATTACATATTTTAAATAAGGACTATTAAAAGAATTAATAACAATCAACATTCTCGTCGTAGGACTAATTTCTTCGGTTAATATTTAACGGTTCGGTTTTTATTACCCCCTTAAATACTTTGTGATTACATAACCTGTAGTTTGTGTTGAGTTATTAATACCGTACGTGTGCCATTATTACCAAAGAGCTATTATTTGGTATTTAATTGGTTTTTACCCTATATGTGTTTTACAAAAATTTAGTTTTCTATTTTTAGAAAAATAAAATTGTATAATATTGTTTCTTTTATGAGACTGATTACAACTTGTAATATAACCGTTATACTATTTTACCTAATCCCTACTGTATAATTATAAAGAGTGTAACGGAAAGAGTATAAGTACATATACATATCTACAAAGGGAACTGCTTATAAGTCGATATTGGAAGGGTTTCAACTGAAAATAAAATACACTAAGGATTGATACTAAATTTAAGAGGGAACTCCAGTGGTGCTTTCTCTATGTAAACGTATTCCGCTGTTTTCTTCGTAATCCACGAAGAAAACAGCGGAATGCTTTTAAAAAATAACCCATTTTTACCGTGATGTTCAGATGACTATTAGACAAACGTGATACGTTTTTGACAAAAAAGAAAATAATAGAAGCATAGGGATACTCTGTCGTGTTTTGAAAAAGAAAACAGCAAAATACGATACGTCTTTTGGTCAACGTTTTTGTAGGTAAAATCAGCCGAGATGTTGGAATCGGCGCGACAGCAATAGTTTCTTCAAATACCTATTTTCCAAATTCCTCGGCACTAGAATCCCCTCTTAAGGTATCATATACCTTTCTTTTTTAATTTAAATTATAACAAACGCGCCACCGCTCTACGTATATCAATATTATACTTAATGTTACTAGCGAATTATTACAATGAATTTCTTCCATAATTCTGGGCGCCGGGTAATGTGGTAGCCTACCAGTAGTGACTTCCGAACATGTAGATAGAAGATTAGGTGAAGGGTCCCTTATTCTTCTTAATAGGGTACATGGTTGATATAGGGATATCAACCATGTACCCTATTTATATAATCTTTTCCTTACACGTTGTATAATTACAGATAATATATGTGCATATATGATACTGATGATACAGGATTTAGGAATAGGGGAAGCCCGGGCAAGACACATATGCGTCTTGCCCGGGAATTTTAGATTATAAGGAAAAAAGTAAATAAAACCATAATCTCCTAAATAAATAGAATTGTTTATACTTTTAATTTGTACTAAGTTTAATCATCTTTCGAAAATAATTACATAAACTTAAGGAAATTAACGATTTCTATTCTAATTATGATCATTAACAAAAAGTATCAATTATCCGTTTTGCCCGACCCCTCCGGGCAAAACGGATACGCCTCACGGGCAAAAAGGATAATGTTGATCTAATAAAGACCATTCTTCGCATTCATCACAGAAGTAGCTGCCAACTCCCACATAAGAAGTGCAGTCTTCATGCGCCCAACTTTTGCATTAATTATACTGAATCCAATCTTTCTTCGGCTGGTGGTTCAGTGTATTTCTCAGTGCACACCAACAGTAAAAATCTGGTTTCAGGTTTTTATTTTGTTGACTGACTGAGGGTCTTATAGTTTTGCTGGGGCCTGCTATACCTGCAGTCTTGGTTTGATTATTATTTGTCTCCTAATATTTTAAAGCTTGCTCAGCTTTGACGGGAGTAGACGTCAACACCTCTGATTTCTGCCTTTTGTGTTTGCGGCCTATTTTAGTAGCAAGCATAGTTGGAATAGGTCTAATTTGAAAAGGCATAAGGCTCAGTGCAGGCTCTGGGTGATTTTCACCTACCTACTAAATGATCCTTCTTCCAATAAATTGGAATTAAACAAAGGTGTAGTAGATATTTCATGCTCTATTTCTGATATGACTGACTGTGTAGAAGATTCAGTTGCTGCCTCCTTTGCGGCCACTTTTGATATTGGAGAATCATTTAAAGCGCAAATGGTCACGGTAGACGATGTGCTATTAAAAGGGTCTGTGCTTCCTGTCGATTGTGCATCATTCACAATAATTTCATTCATAGAAGAGGGTGGTTCAGGAAAAGGACGGTCGGTCAACGTTGATGGAGCGTAATGATGAAGATTACGCTCCATCAACAATGACCGACCATTCCAAAATCACCTTCAAAAACATTTAGATCATAACTTATGATGTCCAGGATGCAGTTCATAGAATTAGAAAACCAGGAATTTATCATATTCATAAGTCTAAATTCCTGGCTTTCTAAATCCATTAACAGCATTTTAGACCGAAGCACTTTTCATGTATGCTTCCCCAAATAATTTGCCATATCGTACTGGTTTACAATACGGCCTCTTATTTCTTAATTATGAAAGATTTAATCGAATAACTAAATGGGCAAAACGGATAGGTATCCGTTTTGCCCATATCCGTTTTGCCCAACATGCTCATATTAGAAACAAGTGAAGACTCGAAATAATTTTACTAGATAAACAAAAAGTAACGATCACAAATAGTACTTAAAATAACGTGCAATTGGATAAATAAAACCATTTCATAGATAACTCACTAATACCATAGTTTAGTGTACAAACCTTCACAAAAATCGTAACAAAACAGCAATATTTGTTTTTTTTTCCTTCCGCAACAAATGCAACCGCGTATGGTTTTGGTTGAAAGGTCATGGCATTGCTGGCCGTACGCGACTCGACTAGAAAATTAGTCAAACCGCCATCTATTATAGATTTATGGAAAAAATCGATATTCTTCTTACCCGCACTATGCTTCTTGCCCGGGCTTCCCCTATATTTCACAGTTTTTCTAGAAAGTGTTTTAATATACTTCAAGCTATTTCTTTTATAACAAAGCAAACATAATTTGATACTCTCTCCGATAGCGTACAGCTGCCTGTACATATAAGACACTGACCTATGTACCTGACAAGCCAGTTGACGTGGGTGAGGTCGTAACGATAAATGGGTAGCACAGCTACTCATTTATCAGACAAAAAATCTTACCGTTACGTAAACAACCCACTGGGCGGATATTTCAATACTATCAGCACCCATTAAATATAATAAAAAACTGACAGAAAACACATTTTGCCAAAAAAGTTTACGAAGTTTAAGATTATGGGTTTGGATTTCAGATCACCGAAACAAAGCCTGGTGAAGGTCGCGGATGCCGCTGGACCGGTTGTCGTGGAGGCCTATGTCCAACAGCCGATGTCTTTCGGCTGAAATGATGACAATGATGATGAAACAAAGTCAGGTGGTTTTTCCTTCAAGAATTTATAAACATAAATTGAAAAAAATAATAATTACCATAAATTTGACCAAAAAATAAGTAAATAGAATTCTATTCAATATGAAGATAATAATGTTGAGGAAACAATATTAAGTCAATTGACTCGTCACTCACCCTGTAAATTCTGGGGATGGGGAATTGAATCCTGATACAATTTTGCGGAATAGGGGTCGTGATAGTTTAATAGGGTGTTGCACAGGGTATTATAAATTTAAACTTACCTAACAGCTCTGCCCAACCCTTCAAAGATGCGAACGATGGTATGTTATGCCATTCAGCGTTATCTTCGATTATAATTAATTTTAATTCAATCTTACTTAGGTGCCTATCGTAAAAAAATCAGAATGTGGACTAGAATCTAACCATCTGAATCCGAGTTAGAGATATAAAGAATACTTAGGACCGTTTAACAATTTCGGTATCTTGTCATCGTGTCTACGATAGCTGCATGTATCTGCATCAAGCCATGGAAACAATTCAACTACCTACAGACAGATTTTTTGGAGTTACATACCCTAACGCAAAAAAGGAACCTGTTATAAGATTCCACTGCCTCTAAAAACAGTTTTTATTTTTTTGTATACTTAGAATCGCGTGTGAGTCCGACTCGTACCACAATAGACAGAGAACAGTAAAACATCTTCATATAAACGAGCCGCTCTCGGTTTGAATGTATGCGTGCGCGCCGAGCGCCATGTCGGTACGTGATTTCACGCACACGCTGGCATAATATAGGATGGTATAGGATGGTGGCAATACGGGCTGTGCCGCGTGACTGTGAGCACGCGCGTAAATTACATGACCGCTCGCGTTCGTCAATTCTCGCCGGCCACTTACCATAATATTAATTATTACGAGTATCATGACTTCAAAAGGGGGAAAAAATATTGTAGTGTTTTCGGGTGCCTCAATAATGATTTCGCAAATCCGGACTTATCATTCTTCATACTTCCTACTGAACCAGAAATGTAAGTACAACTTAAATCTTATTAGAAAATGTGATATATGTATTGTTTGTTTCACAGTTTATTTGCTTTATTAAGAGCGTACCCGAGTCGCATTGTTCCATATAATTGTATTTTCAGATTTACTTCCTGAATACTACGCTTAAAGTTAAGTTTATTTTAAGAGGCCCAGTTTTACTATAAAATCTGTTTTATACTCAATACTCTGGTATTGAGTACGAAATATCTTTTAAGTAAACGTATTTGTCGCGTATAGTGTAATAAGGGCAATTTCACAATAATCAATATTGCAAATGACTATTAATTTTTTTCTATTGTCTTATGTGTTGTTTGATCCAAATATGGCGTCTTAATCATAATATTAAGTTAATAAAATTATAGTAAAATGTGACCGACTGACGCTTAGGGTTGCGTAGAATTTTAGTTATAACATTATAACCTTTAATCCCTCCGACGCGCGCGTCGACAACAACAACGCGAGGTGCTCTTAATAGCGCGCGGCGCCTTTGTTGCATTTGAGCTAGCTGATGCTATCCGATTATATAAACAAACATTACACAGTACCCATATAAACAATCATTATAATTGTACCTCAGACACTAATGAGGCTAAAAAGGTTTTGCGGTTTTATTAAAGTAAGGTATCATTTGTTAAATATTCGCTACCCATACATAATCTTAACTTTACTAATGTCTACTTTTTCATAAGAACTACATATTTATTGTTTACGTTCTCATGTTTTATATCATTTAAGCATTATTTATAAGCTTGTGAATATTATTGTGTTACTGTTACATTTAAGTACTCATCACTTACAATCTTCTCTGATAAGAACCAGTTATATCGATTTCCCATATCACACATCACTTAAAATTTATCATTATTTACGAGCTTTAGAATATAATTTAGTGTTACACTTAAGTACCTAGTCTTAAAAATTTTGTCGGTATCAAATTTGTAACTTAATATAATAAATGTTATGTGAATAAAGGCTTTTTATTTTTACTAAATTTAGAAATTGGTAAAATATTCAATCATAATATGCTTTTTATTCCATAAATTTAGATCAAAGTGACAACCCTAGGGTTCAACGCAAGAGTAGGCAAATAACTCTGCGGGCGGCCTTAGATAATCTACTGTTCTCTGTCTACTGTGCTCGTACTTTGCCAAGTTTTATAATTCCCATATTAATTATGCAGGACATAATACCACAACAAAGAAATATAATATTAAGTAAGTTAAGTAGAAGTCATGTTGCGCGACCTCAAATAAATCGGGGTACAGACGGGAGACTGATGCTCATCATGACAGAGTACCCCAGTAAGAAATGATGATAAACTCCCGCACTCACTTATCACGAAACTCCAGTAAACAGCGGAGTGGTGGAACATTCTCTCCGCTTTATTTTGATCCAAAATTCTTTCCCAAAATAAATAACAAACGAATTCATCCATCAAACGTTTTTGGGTCCACAGAGCGTCCTGCAAAACGGCCTAAAGTGGGTTTGAATCGATTCCCAATACTGTTCACGGTAATGAAATAGAGAGTGTGTGTTGGTTCGTTAACCCTCGTTCTTCGTAGACGGCTGCTTAATGTCACCCGCGACCAAAGAGTCGCCCGAAAAACAAATAGTCGATCGCAACCAACTGTAGTTATAAGAAACTCGGTACAAAGTTGTTTAAACAAATGCGCGGCGAGTGTGGTGTGAGGGGGAAGAACGGAGCGATGCATTGCAAATAAAACTATTTAATATAGTGTTCAAAATAATACTAAACTGATTGAGTATTCATTGCGGTTTATTATTAAGAATTGTTATTAAAAGTCTTCCAAATTAAACTATCAATGCATTTATAATATGCAGGTTAATTACATCGAACACAAGCAATGGTTGTCATTTTGATAGTTCAAGCGTTATTTAAGTATTTATTTATTTTATTATTTATGTACACACAATAAAATACATAAAGGTACGACAAAATTAAGATCTGAGTACAAAGGTGCTGCTTATTTCTTAAGAAATTTCTTCCAGCAGACCTGCGAAATGAGAAGTAAAACAGAAATGTAGACAACAGCGTGGTGGTGCGTGAGTGTGTATAAAAGTAATAATCCATACTAATATCATAAATGCGAAAGTAACTCTGTCTGTCTGTCTGTTACGCTTTCCCGCTTAAACCTCTCAACCGATTTTGATGAAATTTGGCACAGACAATCTTTAGACCCTGAGAAAGAACATAGGTTACCTTTTATTGATAAAAAAGTTGATATTCCCGAGGGAAATCTAAAAAGTGCGATATAACAGAATTCCACGCGGGCAAAGCCGGGGGCGGAAAGCTAGTACTAAATAAACCTAAACATATAAATCAGAAATAATTATATAAATAGCAAAGATTTCAAACTTAAGCAACGAATTACGAATATCCTTCAAAATAATTCACTATGTGATTGATAATGTGTACGCATTAGAGTACTAGAATGAAACAATACTACTTAGCGACAGAGATTACTGTGAAGTTAATATTCCCTTTGACAAAGTCCACAAGAAACTCTAATAGGTACCTACTATACAGTTACTACAACTTGGTTCTAAGTTTTCCTCTTAAATATCACTTGGTTCCAGCGCTATAAGCCTTAGGCTAGTTACAAGACCGAGAATATTGCACAGAATTAATTAAACTGTGAAATTTTGTGAAGGTCAAATATTACAAAGTGCTATTTATTCTATTCTTTTGAGGTACGAATGAATTCACTAAGTAATTTGAATTAAAATTTGAACGATACGAACTACGATTTCCTTAATTAGATAGGTACGTACAATTTAATTAAAATTTATAACAAGTAATTACATCTCTAGTAAAACGTAGGCACTTGCCTTGTAAATGTTTTCTCTTGTTCCTCAAACCGAATTCAATTACGAGAGAATTGGAGTTGTTGGATAAAAGCGATTTTAGTTAAAACTTGCCTAAATTCGCTTCTTTTTCAACAAAAACATTGATGAGCCCACACTTGTCAAGCCGAGCCCGCTTCCTCTTATGCCCCACGCGGCGTCATAAAGCTTTGTTTACATAAGTGACCCCCAGCGCCGCAGGAATACATTACCGGACTTGTGAATGGACAATTTCAATGTTGATATTGACATTAAAATAATTATGTTTACATCAACCGACTATTTCTTCCAATTTCCGGTAAGAAAGCATGTTTCTATGGCGTGATAATAAATGTAGCGCTGTTGGAGCATCCATGTATTACGTGCAAATCTTTTGGGACAAATTGCCTATTCCTTTAATCTTATTTTGTATATGTATTTTTATTTAAGTAACAGGTTCTGTGTTTATAACATTTGTTCCTAATTGGTAACAGGATAAACATTAATTACAAAACCACAATCGCAAAGCTCCAACGGTCTTTATAATTTATTTTTTTTGGTGCTACTTTGTTTATTATAATAATTTACTTTTCTTCTGATTTCGCGTCGGTATCACAAATGATAACAAGAGAGAAATACGCGCAACAGAATCTTTGGCTCGTACTAAACATAACAAAAATTAAATCAACACAAATTTTATTAGGAAGTTAAAGAAATCAGTTGCGCGCACCTTAAAGTTCCCAACATCGATCCTCACAAAATGTTACGCAAAAACAATTTATTCTGGAGAGGATCTCTTTGGAGCGGCTTATCGGGGTACTTCATTTGTTGGCGAGATTTGAAGTCCGCTATCACGATGGGGTTGTTAAAGCCCCAGCCGACTGTGTAAAGTGGGCGTAACAGACATCAAATTCTGGTGCGACACAGACATCAAATAATATCTTCAGAATTATAATTACACTTACACAGATTTCTTCGTATTTTGTGCTCTGAGCATTAGAGCTGACACAAAGAATAAGTTCCAGACTCTAAATTTTAAAGCTCATTTATATCTCAAGTAATTGCCTCAGTCTATTTTTGTCACTAATCTCCCGTTGATTAATATTTAATTTGCTTTTTCTTTTTTACCTCCTCTAATTTAGACTCTATAATTAAAGTTAATCACTTTCACGACAAACGAATTTAATGTAATTCACAGGCTGAAAATATATCGCCCAATTCCCTAAGACTTGTCAAACAACATCCTCCAATCACACCACAACGAACTTTATCTCTAGAGCGTTTATAGCCCCACAAATATAAAATACCGTTTCTTATATTGTTACCATAATTACATTGCTAGCTACAGTTTCGAGTTTATTTCCGACATTAAAACTCATCCAAGGAGCATTTTAGTCACCACCGATAAAATTTAAGCACATCGTTAAGTATACTATCAGGCGACTTGCCCAACTTAGATCAAATGTCACTAAGACACTACTAAATTCACTATTACTGTTATAAACAGGGTAGTTGTCGGTAGTTTCGGTCCTCTAACCGCTAGCCAGAGACGCTATCGAGGACATAATTGTTCAATTAAGCCAATCGACTATTTCACTATTTGGGACATCTTAATTATAACCCAATTTGAAAGTAATTAGGCATCAAACGGGTATGGAATTAGGAAATTAACTTCGGCTCGAGAACCTTCGAATTGAAGCGCTATTAAGTTTAATGTGAGAATTGAACTGTGAACACTTGGAAGTAAATACGAGGAAGAGGTCTTGATGTAGAAGGTATGTTTCATGTTTGCAGATAACAAGTTAGATTTAGCCCAGATTTAGCTCAAAACGGTCAACAAAGCCTGGAGCACAGGCGAAGAGTAGCCAACATGTCGGTGTTCTATAGGATGCATTTTGGAGAGTGTGCGAGGGAATTGCATGATTTAATTCCCCCATTTCCGTTCAATCATCGGACGACCCGTCGTACGGCGAGTTTCCACCCTTACGTTGTTGACACCACAACGATCCGAACGAAGCGTTTCGCCTCGTGCCGCGTACATTGAGGGACTGGAACAATTTGCCAACAGCGGTGTTTCTGTCGGACTACAATTTAAGTGTCTTAAGGGCTACAGTGAAAAAAGGCTTGAATAAACTAGCGCGCTTTACCATCAACGATTGCATCACTGCTTACCATCAGGCGGGATTGCGGTCAAGCGCTAGTTTATATTTCATAAAAAAAAGTTTCTGAAAACATGCAAGATTGTAGATAAAAAATTTGAGACAAGAAGATTCCCACATAAAATGTGGGTAATTTTATGCGAACAACTTTCCGTCGGACAAAGCAATTTATTTATTATTTATTTAAACTTCTTGCAACATAAAAGACACAATGGCGGACTTATGTTGGTAAGCTCGCTTATGCTAACACTAAGCGTCACATAAATTCATTTCTTTGACTAGATGCGTCCCGCGGTTTCTTTCATTTCATAAGCGACTTACGTTATGTACGGACAAAAAAGTATTTTATTATAATACTCGGAGCATCGTCTACCCATGAGACCTTTCATCTGAATCCACTCAGCCATTTTAGCAAGGGAAAAGGTACACAAAAAACATACGAAAACCGCGAGTCGACATCGCGCACGATCGGTTCGTACAATTACTTATACAACAAAAAAAATATATTTTTAGTATATATTGTTCTACCTAGTGAAAATACATCCATCAACTGTGAAAATTTCAACACACAGTTGAAATTTTCAGAGTTGGTGGATGTATTTTCTATCACGGTCGATGTTTAGCTATGGCGGTTTATGACATTCAGCCCGATGACAGGCAGACATACAGGCAGTGGATTATTGGTAATAGAGACCCATTTTTACTCTTTGGGCACGAAACCCTAAAAATTAAATCTATAGAACATAAGATTTGTTTTTAGAGGACGAATAAATATGGGAACTCCACAGCTGCTGACAATTAGTAGGTACCATATTGTTATTATTCTAAATAATGGTCAGTGTATTCACTCATCGTTAAAGCGAGGATCCTTCGACTAGATTTGGGTGTAGTGTCTGGTGGATGCTTGCCTGACGATTGATATTCGGAGGTTAAATATATGCTAGTTTCGCGGTAAATTCTGCTTGCGAACTACAGAATTTGCGTAACGTCAGTCTGACGCGCGGAACGACTGTCTAGCCACTTGGCCGAGATTGATTCGTTCTCATCCGAACAGACAGGCCCGAGTTATCACCGTATAAATCTACGCTCGCCACCTGAGAGTGGGTGCGGCCATTGTGCTAATAGCCGCACGGGGTGGTGGGACCTGCTGAGTCTGAATACATATTCCAATCCCCCACCCATTTCCATTGGGAGAGATGAAACACTGCGCTAGTGTTAGCCAATAAGAGTCCTAATACATCTCACCGCCACGATGTGGGGAGTCCAAGAGGATTTCCACCGCAAAACCAAAACAAAAATGCGAAGACTGTTTCTCAGAGTTTCGAGCCTTCTAACAATCTATTTATTAGCGACTGTCAAACATCTGAGTGACAGCCAGGATCCACGGCTTAACGTGGATTCTGAGGCACGAAAAGGTCTCGGTGTGTAATGGATGGTAAACTCACCGAACCGACCGCGGTAAGATTAGCTTAACCTCTGATTGACCCGCCTGGGACTTATAATCTACCCATAAGCCCCTGACAGGTGTAGAGGGGATATACAACGATTATAATCCCATCGCATGGAGGTGAGGGAACTTTAATAGGAACCGAAATACATAAGTATGTGATAATATTGTTGACCTAATGAGCAAACGTCTACTTGACTGCAATGAAAATAATGGGGGTTATACAAAATATTCTATATATTAGTACCTGTTTAGATGTTTTAGTATTACTAATTAGACAGTGTAACTAAATACACATTAATACATTATTATAGCATATCCGCAATTATCGGTCGTGGTGGCCTAGTGGTTAAAACACCAGCTTCTCAAGTATGAGTGTGCGGGTTAAATTCCAGATCAGGCAAGTACCAATCTAACTTTTCTAAGTTATATGTCCTTTCTAAGTATATCTTGGACAACAATGACTCATTACAAGGTGAAGGATAACATCTTAATGAAACCTGGACTTTAAGTCTGAAATCTCCAACCTGCATTGAGCAAGCGTGGTGATTACTTACGCTTAATCCTTCTATGTATGAGAGGAGACTTTTATTTCCGTCTTCCAACACCAATATTAATAACTAGCTTTCCGCCCGCGGCTTCGCCCGCGTGGAGTTCGGTTATATCGCGCTTTTTAGATTTCCCTCGGGAATATCAATTTTTCCGGGATAAAAGGTAGCCTATGTTTTTTCTCAGGGTCTAAAGATTGTCTGTGCCAAATTTCATCAAAATCGGTTGAGGGGTTTAGGCGGGAAAGCGTAACAGACAGACAGACAGACAGACAGACAGACAGAGTTACTTTCGCATTTATAATATTAGTATGGATGGATTAAGTAAGGTTTACTTATTGTAAATAAATAAAAAGCATATATGCATTAAAAATAAATATAAAAAAAAATTAAGAACCGTTACAAGAGATCTTCTTTTATATAGGCAAGAATTTGACTTCATAATAAATATTTACGTTAATTTTACTTTTTAATAAACATTTTTTTTTTCTTTAATACGACAATTTTATTTCCATCTTCCAACACTAATATTAATAATTAAGTAAGGTTTACTTATTGTAAATAAATAAAAAGCATTTAAACATTAAAAATAAACATTAATATCTAACAAGCTCTTACTTAACATTTAAATAATATTATAGTTTCAAATTAATAAGAATTTAGATTAAAACTCAGACTTCATTTCAGATTTCAGCCCTTCAGATTGTGAGCCCGTTGCTTAATAGCTTACGGCACATGACACAAATAAACAAATTTTAGCAATGCGATGGTAATAACAGATCGCCTCTATAACACGTATTCTAATTGTAATAGAGCACCAATTCCCGTAATTTAAATCATTCAAAATCTAGTCAGAGTATCATCTCGGCGACAAACAAAATACCAAAAATTTGCCAAAACTTAGGGAAGTTAGATGTATTTTTTGTAAGATTAAAACTGAAATCAGACTGTGAACGTTTTTAAAATTAGTATAACTAGCCCTCAGATATGTAATGTTGTTTCGCGTAGTGCGTCACTCATACACGTGCGTGTGTGTGCACACACACGCACTGGGTGCCATGCCACTGTAGTTCTGAGCGTTTATTTTAATTGTGAATGCTGAGTGGCATGGGACTATATTATGGATAACCCCCTACATGATTATAACGAGTAGACATTCAAGTGAAACCTTTGTGTATTCATTGCCTATAATATGTACAATTGAAAGCTAAATCTTACAACAAGCACTCGTTCCGCGAATGTATGTGGGTTTCAAAATTAGAGTGAATGTGACCCACTCATGTCAGCTGGTGAGCTCATCGCACAAATAAAATTAAGTGAAGTATTCCACCCAGCTGCAGATAAATTACGTATAACACAGCATCAGACACCTACACGTATTTTATTTTTAGTTAAAACACAACTGGAGGCCCAAGAAATACTTTGGACTGTAGCGGTACCTACAAACCTCAAATCACACAAATTCTACATCTCACAAGCAGAGTTTACCGTGCAATTAGCATAGATATAACTTTCCAACTTCAAACCGTTGAGCATGTGCCCGCCAGATATAACACCCGTCTGGTCGGAGGATCCTTCCTTTCCTACAAAGGATGAGTGAACTTTACTCCTTGGTCCTCAACCCTCCACAGGACTAAGCTATATTTGTTTAAGGTAAGCCGATCACAGAAGAAATAACTAAAAGGTTGTGATCTATTCATAGCTACGGACGACAGCAGGTCAAGCTAGCCGAAACTGTAAAATATTCCCGATCAACCTTAAGCCTTAACACTTTAGAGATAAAGTTGAAAATCTAATAAAGAAATCTGACAGAGTAGCTTGATGTGCTGTCGAGGGCATGCCACAATAGCGGCGGTAAGTCCCCTCTTTGAAGAGTGGTCAGAGAGGCGACACGGAGCCCTCACCTTCCGCTTGACGCAGGTCCTCACCGGACACGGCTGTATCGGTAGGTTCCTGTTCCGTATAAGGCGGAAAATGTCAGGGAGTCACCACTGTGGCGATCGCTCTGAAGAGAAGGTAGAGCATACGGTGGAGGTTTACCCGGCTTGGGTAGAGCACCGCCGTATCCTCGTGGCGGCGATCGCCTGCGATCTCTCGCGTCCGGCCCTGATCCAGGCCAGCCGGCCACCGTAAGCGCAGGCTTGCGGGTGACGAGCAGTGGGCAGCTCGCCACCTGATAAAGACCAGGCCCGAGTCGACGGCACTTTGTGTTTCACGGGCGCCTATACCGCCTGGGTCAGGGTTGCAGGTTGGTTAAAAAAGAAAGCGTGGCCCTGGCGCCCAGGCAAGTGAAGAAACACGGGTGGGGTTTAGTCAGTAAAAGTCTGACAGGCTTTTTCGCTCCGCCCAGAGCGGACGACGTCATTTGATAAATTCCCATCCAGAACAAAAAAAAAAGAAACGAAATAGTGCTAATAATAAAGCCCAAGAGTTTCTTTCCGTATTTAATGACCCAATTGCTGAAGACAACTAATAATAGGCTATTTACCATAATGCTAGGTAGGTACCTTAGGAGCCGACCGAGCGCGGGCTCGCGATGGGAGCCGACCGAGCGCGGGCTCGTGATGCGATGCGAGAGAGTGTGTCATAAAAATTTCATGCGTACCAAAGTCGCTTGTAAAATTTGCTTCTAATGTTATACGAAGCACAGATCCGTTCGTGTGTGGAGCACTGCAGCCACATTTGGGCTCGTGTTGCAAAATGCCACTTAACTTTAACTTATCGGTATTCTATATGAATTTTGGAGAGTGTACGAGGGTATTGCATGATTAAATTCCCCCATCTCCGTACCATCATCGGACGACCTGTTTTACGGCGAGTTTCCACTCTTACTTTGTTGTGTTAGAATCAATCTATATTTATTTAATGCTTTAAAAAATAATTGATTCAAAATAATATAATAAAAAATGGTTATAAAAGTGACTTTGTTTTATAATATGTAGGGATAAAAAAGAATAGTTCTATTAGAATCAATCTAAGATATTTATTTAATACTTTAAAAAATAATAGCATCAAAATAATATAATAAAAATAGTTATAAATTGTGAAACATTTTTATTTTGACACTGCATCCAGCGACATTGTCCAACGTGGCTCGTCTGAGGCGTAAGCGCGATAACAGACTGACGATTTGCAAGCGTGTTTACAGCGACGCGATTTGTGAAGCAAACGAGGTACCCGAGACTTGTTCACGTGATTTCCGCATTTTGTAACATTGTACACTCGCTTGTCTCACTCTCCCTTATACACTTGCGTCAATCGTAACGAAGACGCTACTCAGCACCTACGTGGAACAATCAGCCCTCTGAAAACACGGTGTCCGCAAATCGCCAGTGTGATAAAGGCCTAAGAGGGGTAGTTGCGAAGCAGATTGAAAGGGTGCATCTGTACCCAAAAATGCCAGAGGGTGTAACGAATATTAAATTTTGCCGCCTCGTTCCTACATCGCCCCGGCTGCCGTCTCCTATGACATATGGCATCCTATTTCATCATGAGCTGTAGTTACAAAATGTTAACGAGCCTACATTATAACGACGATGAGTTTGTTAAGGAAGAGACGTGAAACCCGTTGATTTACTGACACGCACTTGATACAGGTAGCTAGAACATTAAACACGGTTAGAGGCGACAAAGGTAACGAAAACATTAAGTTAGTTTTATTTGTGGGAAGCAGGACTGTGTCAGAAGCAGAGTTTACCTCTAATTGAAAGATTTTATAAAACATGACGTGTTGTCTTCGCCATCATCATTATTTCAATCGAAAGCCGAACTCCTAGATATATTCCTTCCTCAAGCAACTTCAGTTCGACCGGTTCCGTGCTTCTCACACCCAACGGGCTCCTGTAGCTTTAACAAGATCGTCGGTCTACTTTTTGGGAGGCCAACCAACGTTTTATCTGGTACGGGATCGCCAATCCAGTACCATTCGGCTCCATCTTTTATCTGTTCTCCGAGCATTGCACCCTGCCCACTGCCACTTAAATTTGGAAAATTTTCGGTCACCTTAGTTCCCCTGCGGATCTCTTTATTTCTGATTAGATCCCGGAGGAAAACTCCAAGCATGTCCGGAACTATACTGGGGAAGTATTTCTACCACACAGCATTGCTTTGTAAAGGTCATAGCCCACTTACATGACTCTGCTCCACCCGGCAAAAAGAATATCATTTAAATATGGGCTTTAAATATTTTTTTATGTATATAATTATCGTATATTCTATTAGTAAAAGCTTTTAAGAACATTTTAGATTAAAAGTGGAAATAAAATTAAAATTATTTGATACACAAAAGTACCACATTTCTGTTCAGCCATGCGTCGAGTTTTTAACCAACTTCAAAAAGGAGGAGGTTACTCAATTCGACCGTATATATGTTTTTTTTTTATGTTTGTTCGCGCATAACTTCGTCGTTTATGAACCGATTTTGATCATTCTTTTTCTGTTGGAAAGAAGACGTTCCCAAGGTGGCCCCATGATAAGGATATCAGGGTTTGATGATGGAAGACCAAAGAAAACAAGGGCAACTTTCAAAAATTGCAGGGGCGACTAGTGCATTTCTTAGTATTCTCGTAAGTATTTTAAAGCCCTACAATTTAATGAAGGTCTGAAGTAGATCTGATGATGGAGCCGGGAGACAGTCGAAGGAACTCCTCAACAATTCACAGCAGCTACCTTGTGTTTGGGCTCGATTAATTTGTATTGATAAGAACTTTACACCTAGATGGGTTGTGACAGTCGTAAGAGCTCTGATGATGAAGACAAGGGCCAATTCCGGGAACTCCTCAACGGTTTATAGTAGCTACTTTGTGTTTGGACTTAATTCATTTATATTGATGAGACCTTTGCACCTATTGGGTTAAAATAATGGTCTACAGTAAATTTGATGATGAAGAGCATAGGCAGTCGAGGGAATACCTACGGGTAAAAATTAAAGTAAACAAAATAACGTCGTTTCCCAACTATATTTGCATCAGCTTCCAGTCTGACTTGATGCAACTGAATACATAGTACTTTTAACAACTAAAAAGTGTAAAATAAAAACTTATTAGTTATTTTTCACTTTGTAGTGCTTTTTGGAAGACGGTTGTTTTTTTGTAAAAAAGTTTTTTTGATCGATTAAGTTTGATATGTGCGTGTGAAGGATGAACCGATTTTGATTTTGTATTTTTTACAATGAACAACATAATTGACAACAAAAAAATTCCTCTAAATGGTTTAATTGAAATAAGCCGCTTGAGTTGGGTTTGATTCTTCGAATACAAACGCAAAATTACAATCCTCTTAGATGCCATAAAACCCGACTTTCATTTACTGAAACGAATAAACTTCTGGTCTGGATGTAAATTCTGGCTGGTTCCCGATTTTGTACTCCGACCTTACACTGAGTTAGGTAATTTAAATCTATTGAATTTGGTCCAACTTTTAATTTTATGCTTGTGTTTGTCAAAATATCTTAGCAGCAGAATTTAAATATGAAATTTTATATACTGCAAATTTGTTAATCGAGGAACACATTGGAAAAAAGTCAATCCATTTTAAAACCTTCTACGGCCTTTTGCATAGAACCGAAAACTTTTTCTCATCCATTATCCTCTGTCAGCTGTCATGTACCTTAACCATTACTGTAGAAGGATCATCCTTCACGTAATTCAGCCGTCTTGACTTTAGTCTATCCATATATGTATGTCACCACTTACTGTACACTTTAATTAATGATTATAATAGAGGCTTTTTATTAAATTTCTATCACTACGTGGACTCGCACACGAAGACGACCATTAAATACTTAAAAAAAATGTTTTAGTATTTGTTAATAGAACGATAACAGAAATATCTTATTAGTGAAAATGTCAACAGTCTAGTTTTTTTTTTGGTAATTAAGAACTGGTGGTTAACCGCACTCCCGCCTGATAGTAAGCAGTGCTGCAATCGTTGATGGTAAAGCGCGCTAGTTTATTTAGAGCCTATTTACTCACTTTTTTGACTAAATAGGAATAGGGAAAGAAGACCGCAGTTGAGCGAGATGATGCAATGTTAAACCAAACAACGAATGATCCTGCGTCAGTAGGAGATTGATCTGGAGTCACCCTCCCCACCAAACTTCCGACGAAACAATTGGCGCATAGTATCTACCCGGCACATCGCAACACTGCTCAGACCCGTCCTCCGTGCGACTTCACCAGACATCAAAATCGACATCAACACGACGAATCGCTTGTCGCCAAGACTTTGTCTGGTGGGTTCTGCCGGCAGCCGATATTTATATATATAAAATTCAGACATTTTCGGAAGTTACAACAATTTTTAATACATTGATACCAGAAACCGAGCTTTTCAAATTGACATAAACACATACTTTTCGTGATATTGGCAGTCACGTAGAAAGATCTTGACTTAATTAGTGCAGTGACACGTTCTTTATAATTTGAATTTAAGAACACAGAAAAGAATATGTGGTTTCAATTCTTAGAGTATTATATTTTGAGTTGATACTATACATATATGTATAGTGATTATATATCAGCTGTTTCATGTAGTGCTTAGGTATAGCAATATGATTCCTATTAAACATAACCACGAGCAAAATTTACTATTTATCCAGTTTCTCTCTAACTAGATTTCCGTCTCCATGTAACTTAAAGTTACAGTGTAATTTTATAGCTGAAGTAAAAGCATCTGAAAGCCTTGAAATATATGGAGCTGTAAAATAAGCCACTTGCCTCCTCCGGTCCACAAGGCCAACGAACATACGTCGTTGTTTATTAGTGACATTTGTTCATAATTCTTGGAGGAACTCGCTTTCCCGGTCTGCCCCCTAAGTATAATTAATGTTGTGCACACCTTTAGACACTAATATAAAGCCTAACATCATCAACCTTAGTCTATAGTCCACTTAGTCCACTCAGTCCACTGTTGCGCCTCTTATTCCACATCACTGAGCTCCTTGACTACTCTCATCACCACTAGCCAGCCTGTCGGTGTGCTATAGAACGATTTTAAAGAGTGTGTGCGGAAGTGCATGACTTAATTCCCCATCTCCGTTCCATAATCGGACGACCCATCGTCAGCAGCAGCTAAGCAATGATGCAATCGTTTACCACCAACGATTGCATCACTGCTTACATCAGGCGGATAGCGGTCAAGCACTAGTTTATAATATGCAAAAATGAAATAAAAACATTAATTTCTAACCTCCTTGATCGATTTCCTTGTTTTAAAACTAACTACAAAACAACCGTCGAGAAATGTGTTCCTATGTAGTAGCAATTATAGATCAAGTTCGTAAAACAAGTGTTCGTTTGTACGAATCAGAAATAAGTTTAGTGTCAGGAACACATTCTCTCTCTCGGATTATGTCTCCAACATAATAAAACCTGAAAGAAAGTTTCACCAATTTTATTATTAATGTTTCATGCAACTCGCTTTCATTGCATCCGTTTGTTCCTACTAAGTTATTGTAACGCGATTGTTGTCGACACCTCAACGAGGTGCCCCCCCTCCCCCTCCCGTCGATCTCGTCAGCTGTTGTCGAGCGGCCAAACTTTTAGTGAAACTGCACCGTGTGTAGGTAAACATTGTACATGTTGCTTCTGATAACTGCTTATACAATATGTAAAGAAAACCCTGTCCGATCCCTGAAGGTATTGTTAGGTGTCGGTAACTGAATCTACTAATGCCTTCAAAGCCGGGCTAGACTAAAAAAAACCCTAAGAAATAAATATTATTTCACAAAAAGAGGTTACCTAATATAATACATGCGCGGGCGAAGGGTACAGGGCACGCGGCACGTGGTCGCATCGCTATTTTCTCATAATAATACCGTCAAAAATAGTCTTAAAACTTTTTTAAAAATTACCAATTTTTGGGGAAGTTGGAATTAATTCGCGGAAAAAAAAAAGATTATTTCAAAATCCATTAGTAGGTATTGTTACCATGATGATTATGTAAAATTTCATATTTTATTTGGTCATGTGTTTACCTAACCTTTATTATCCTTATGGGTCGGACGGGGTTTTCTTTACATATGTATATGAATTGTAAAAGAGATTCATTATTTACAAGTTTTGTAAAAAAACTTACGTAGTTAAGGCACCGGTTTTCCACGTATTACAAGGCAATAAAATTTGTGTTTGTGGAATATTTTAACTTTAAACTGTAATTAGATTTTTAGTTTTCATGGTAAGAAAACTAAAAAGCTAATTACAATTTTAAGTATCTCTATATCTATTTCTTCTTTTGTTATTGCGAGTTTAAATGGGCATGGAATTTAAACGAATTTGGAGTAATATGAAATGTCTAGTATTTTAATATCTGATTTGGCGTTGGTAACTTAATTTCGCTTAGCAGAAAATTGCTAAGCCATTTACCATTAATCGTAATTAATTACAAATGGCGTTGAGTACAGAACGAGCCACAAAATGCGCATCATATTAATTAAGGAAACAAAATTAAAAGTAAGTACCTACAGTTAGGATACTTTGCGAAATTAATAAAGTAAAAGGAAAAGTACATCACGCGTAGAACCGTATTATATTCCTAAGGAAATCCCTCAAGGCTCAGAGTTTGAAAATGGTGGGAATTACCTACCAATGAATTTTCTTACACCTCGAGATTCAAATTTTTAATTACAACTTGTTAACAGTCTCCATCAGTTCAATAGAACTCGGCTGAAGTTCTGACAGGCAAGCGATCCTGTGAGGTTGGCTCCCTATTTTTGGCAACAAAGTCCTAATTAGAGAGCTCAGCAGTTAATTAAGAAGGGTACCGCGGCACCGGTGATCAAATTTTAATAAAACTCTAATTGTTTGCTCGGCAAATGAGGCTGCGATGAGCGCTTAAGTGTTGTCATGCGCACACAAACGACCTTAAGTGTTGTCATGCGCACACAAACGACCTTAAGTGTTGTCATGCGCACACAAACGACCTTAAGTGTTGTCATGCGCACACAAACGACCTTAAGTGTTGTCATGCGCACACAAACGACCTTAAGTGTTGTCATGCGCACACAAACGACCTTAAGTAGTTCTATATTAACTGTAATCATGGAAGTAGCACACAAAAAGATTCGCGAATAAAGAACACAATGTCACCTTATCACGGAAGGCGAATTGTTTTTACTTTCGGCTTTTGTTCAGTTTTGGTAATTAACTCCATTGTTATATTTAAATTAAAAAGCTACAGATTAGTCCTCGGTTCATAAACTTTTGAGATTAATCGTAAAACAAACTAGACTAGTGCTACATCCCGCATCGTTATGAACTAGCAAACTTGAACGTGCCCTCAAGTTTTGGTACCTCTAAAGAAGTTCTTCTGTCCGGTCAGAAGGCGTTGTCGAAAATAAATGTAACATCTTATGAATGAAAGCAGCTTTGACATGCTCTCAGCGCGACATAACAAGTTCAATGGCACCTCAAAAGAGCAACGCAAAACGACTTGAACCACTTCACGACGGAAAAGAATCTAGAAACACGGAGTGGCGCGGAAAGATTGCTATCAAAGAACGTTTTAAACGGTGCAATAAAACTATTCAAGAGAACAGCGAAGTGAAGCTTCATTCACGTCAAAGTCGCGCTGCCTGTCGAGCTCACAGTTATTGCAGCGCCATTAACAATTCAACATCAAAGAATTCGAGTGGCGCAGCGTTGCGTAAAAATTGTACAGAATTGACGCCTCGGCCGCCATATTTGATAAAGCGAATTTTACTATTCGTGAGAGAATGCAATAAAAACTGCCATTCATCCGGTGTGCCTGCAATATTTTGTAAACATATATAACACGGACACTATCTGTATTCCCGGCGGACATGCCCTAAAACCGGGCAGGTTCAAATTTTGACGAGGGTGTACTAACTACATTATTGTTGAACTCTAATTTATTATCTACAAAGTGGATCACATTCAATCTTTGGGAGAGCGAATGTGGAGCTAAACTATGTTTGTATATATAGTGTTTGAAGGCAAACAGTTTTAGGATGTCAGTAATACGATTATCTCGTTTTATCTGCGCCAAATTGTGAGAAAGATTTACGCTCGGAGCAACATTTTATATTCTTTGTCTACAGACGTTACCTAAAATATGTCCCGTCGGCTTGCTGTGGTGAGAATATTTTATGACGTATATTATACAGGGACGCTTGTCGATCACGAAAACAAAAATTCCTTGATAAAAATCTGAAGTAGGTATACTTGTCTTGCTGGCGTATTTTCTTGATAAAATTAGTTTGCTAACAAGTGGTGTCGGGATAAAAGCGCGTGCAGAATTACGTGGGACTAAAAGCATGGCACGCTTTGATGAAAAGTAAACGAGTCGCTTGAATTAATGATCAACTAGACGACTCCCGAGATCCCCTTGAAACCTAAATTATTTCAGTTCGGCCAAGCTTGGATATTTTACATTTAGTGTATTCGGCAGAATTTTGAGGTATTCGTAGTCGGCCGAATAAGTCGATTGAAATGCTAAATGTTTTTGGTTTATTTGAACAACGTATAAAGGGAAAATAAATAACCATTTTCCCATATTCTTACAGTCAAATTTGTTATAAATCATTTGTCATAAGGTACTCAAACAAACATATAATTAAGCGCAAGTAATCAAATACAAGCTTGGATGTATTTGATTACCTGTCTTATAATAGTTACAACCAAATCTCAATCTTAGACGAACCGAATTATCAGGGAGGATATTTTGAGGCTTGGTTATAACTTAACCGAAGTTTTCGGTTATTTAGTGAAACCACCATTCGGAACATGCGGGTTCGATCCTCGCGCTGTGCATAAATTTTGTATGGATGATGAATATTTGCTCTGGTCTGGTCGTGGCTCGGAAAGCACGTTAAGCCGTTGGTCCCGGCTGCCATACGAAAATCTAATGGCAGTCGTTACGGGTTGTTGGAGCCCTCAAAAGTCCAAAAAATGGTCTAATTGCAATGCTTCGATATCGCCTTCGGGTTGTGGAGGTCAGATGGCAGTCGCTTCACAGAAAACATCGAAGTTTAGCCAACATCAGTAGATAGTAAAGCGGACCCCAGACTCCCAAAGCTAAAAAAGGTTCGGATGCGATTTGAATTAACGCTGAGATGATGATGATGACGATTCGGCACATCTATAGTAGAGATGGATTAAAAGTGCAGACTGACGCGACCTTTAATCATAGGTAATAACAAAAATCTTTTTTACAAAAAAATAACCGACTTCCAAAAACCACTACAAAGTGAAAAATAACTAATTTCGGAAGTCGGTGTCTTTGGTTTTGTATATTCCTTTTTTGACACCGACTTCCGAAATTAGTTATTTTTCACTTTGTAGTGGTTTTTGGAAGTCGGTTATTTTTTTGTAAAAAAGATTTTATTTTACACTTTTTAGTTGTTAAAAATACTTTGTATTCAGTTGCATCCGTCAGACTGGAAGCTGGCGCCAATATAGTTGGGAAACGACGTAATTTTGTTTATTTTAATTTTTACCCGTAAGTATTCCCTCAACTGCCTATGGTCTTCATCATCAAATTTACTCAGACCATTATTTTTACGCCATGGGTGCAAAGGTCTCATCAATATAAATGAATGAAGTCCAACCACAAAGTAGCTACTGTTAACCGTTGAGGAGTTCCCGGAACTGGCCTTTGTTTTCATCATCAGAGCTCTTATGACAGTCACAACTCATCTAGGTGTAAAGTTCTTATCAATACAAATTAATCGAGCCCAAACACAAGGTAGCTGCTGTTGAATTGTTGAAGAGTTCCTTCGACTGTCTCCCGGCTCCATCATCAGATCTACTCCAGACCTTTATTAAATTGTAGTGCTTTAAAATATTTAATGAAATGCTAAGAAATGCACTTGTCGCCCCTGCAATTTTTTAAAGTTCCCCTTGTTTTCTCTGGTTTTCCACCATCAAATCCTGATATCCTTATCATGGGACCACCTTGGGAACGTCTTCTTTCCAAGAGAAAAAGAATTATCAAAATCGGTTCATAAACGACGAAGTTATGCGCGAACAAACATAAAAAAAAAAGCATATATACGGTCGAATTGAGTAACCTCCTCCTTTTTGAAGTCGGTTAAAAAATAGTACATGGTTTGCTTAATATACACAATATATTAACGCTTTCTATTCCCGATTTTATTGTCAAAGAAATTCATGATGCTGTAATAGTACATTACGATATTAGTGCGTAATGATGGTTATAACATGCGAGGCGGAATTTCAGCCCGAGCCGAAGGCGAGGGTGTAATTGAGCCGAGCATGTTATAACCAATACGCACGTATATCGTACGACATTTTTTAACACACTTGCGAGGAAACAGAAAAAAAGATATTCAGAATACAAGTACAAAGAAAAGAAAATTTGAGAAAAATGGCGCGAGGTTTATTTTCTGCCGTAGCTGCGTGAAAATGTTGGCAAAGATGCTAGAGCATGCAGTCAAGTTTTTAAATTACCGAATAAACTGTTTTTTTTTTACAAATACTCATTTAAATACAAACAAATACAAATTTGTTTATTTCAAATAGGACATCAGTTATTTTAAATAAACTCAATCTGTGAATGCACACTGTTGCTTTCCCGCCATTAGTATTATTATTTGCCATTTCAAATATGGAACAGCGCGCTGCTCACTGGCTGGAGCCACGCGACGGCGATCAGTTCCATAATTATTTGAAATGACAAATAATGCTGTTATGGAATTTGTATGGACTATAACTTAACTATTTGCTTTGATAACACACGCGTTTGTTATGGCCCGCTTTACATATTTAAAACCGGTGGGATTACATCAGCTTTACGAGCAAGGGTGTTAAAAAAACTATTAACAGAAAACTATTTTCTTAATTTAGTTGTAAAATATATACTTTATTGTAAAAAATAAAATTCATCTGGTATTTTGTTGTATACCCACACACGCATGAACAGCGGCTTGTGTAAGTCTGGGTAGATACAACATCTAGCGTGAGCCTGGGACGACGACGATCACGACGGCTACGAGAATTTACATCGCTAGCTTTAGTGAACTCCTTATTGCTCCGAACAAACACAAATTTGTTAGATACAACGTCTAACGAAAAGGGTATATACATACCAAAGGCATGGCATATTTTCTATAGATGGCAATAAACAGTATTAGAAGGGTTTTAACTCAAAATAAAATCTTGCCAATATCTTGATATATACTATCTCTTCTCACAACTTCCTAACATGTACAGGTAGGATTAAAAACCCTTCCAATGTAATTTGACATCAGCCAAATAAGTCGTGCCTTTGATATGTAGGTATATACCCATTTCGTTACATGTTTGTATAAAGAGAGGGCTACGGTATAAAATCAAGTTTTTTATAGATCGGCTAACTTGATTTGTCGGGTTAAGTAGATTGCTCTGATGATTTTTTTTGTGCGGGAAATTCTCTATATTTTTATTGGTGTCATTTGATTCGACCACAGCGTAACACTGATTCGGCATATTATATAACAATTGATGCTTGTTATTTTTCTGATCTGTTTTAGTGTACATATTAACTTATTACTTCTTTTGGAAACTATATCAACATGTGCTTTTCAGTGAAGTCTATTAACCAAATTCATGTCTAGAAATTTAGTTTCAGCTACTTCGAAAATTTTAAGTATATTCATTTTAATATTGTATTTTCGATTTAATTTATTAAATTCAATATAAACGGACTTTTCTAGATTTAAAGATGAAAACCACTTATCTTTACATTGGTTTATAGTCATTCAATCAAAAAAATAAATTAATAATATTGTGATAGAGAGACCTCTACCACATTTTTTTATAGTTACTACTGACAGGTACATAGATATAATAATAGAGAGCCGACATTATTTTTGCAACAATACAGCCAGGCCGTCAACATATTATAAATGAATGGTTTTTTGCTCACTGCTTTGTTCACTGAAGGTAACAACTGTTCAGGAAAATTAAAAAGAACTTCACAATCATATTTGCTTTACGGATACACTGGAAAAAATTTAATTTGTTAATTCATAGGTGAGACTACACAGAACCAACTTATTTACTTGCTAACGAGCGCTCGACACAAACAAAGTGCATTACTATTGTTCAATAAACTCCCACTTTTTTATTTCAACAGTGACCAAAATATCAATTGTGTTTTAAAATTTATATATTTTCTCGTTGAAATTAGTTTTTGGACTGCAAATTCTGGGTCATATGCGGCATGAAATATGCTGGTGTTTTTAGAGCACAATATAAAATAAAATGCGTGGATATTCTCGTGAGGGTCGTAATTCCCGTGAAGTGACTGATACTCAGTACAGCTGCAAATTGCATCAGATAAATATAAGAAGTTTTTGGTTTAGGAAAAAGTAATTTGTATGTTAATCAGACTCATTTCTCTTTGCGATTTGCGTGAAAGCTGTGGGCAGCGCTCCAAGTTCTAGATTGAGGTTCTAAAATACTGATTTGAGCTTTTTCTTAGTCGCAGTAAAAATACTTTATAATATTGCTTGTCGCACAGTATCTAAGTTAGCCACTGCCACATTCTTACTGCGTAGATTTCACTATGGATGGTGTTGACAAAGTTTAAAGTAGAAATTTCTTTTCACATTCTTACCCTGATAAAAAGAGTCAGTCAGCATAGTCGGTAGGAAGCTGGGCCATTTACAAGCCTGCAGTATTTTATGGCCTTATTTTAGAATTGCCTCTCACGTAGAATGAAACGTTTTAAAATATTAGCAGCATTTATTTTAATGCAGCCCGACATTGCTAACTAAGCGATTTTAAATGATTATTTGTAGGCTCAGTTGAAGTAGCGAGGTAAGAACCCAGAACAGAGTAACCAAAGCTACATAGAGTGGATATTTTGCTGTGTCAACTGACAGTACTAGAATATGAAACAAACCTGCATCTTAATAGCATAACACACTATCAACCTCAGTCTGAATTTGAATCATTTATAGGATACTAGCTTTCCGCCCGCGGCTTCGCCCGCGTGGAGTTCGGTTATATCGCGCTTTTTAGATTTCCCTCAGGAACATCAAATTTTTCCGGGATAAAATGTAGCCTATGTTCTTTCTCAGGGTCTAAAGATTATCTATGCCAAATTTCATCAAAATCGGTTGAGAGGTTTAAGCGGGAAAGCGTAACAGACAGACAGACAGACCGACAGACAGACAGACAGAGTTACTTTCGCATTTATAATATTAGTATGGATTGCAATCCAATTGCTTAATATATTCAAAAAAGTCTGCTTAAAAACGTAAATAACGCAATGAATGTTGTTGAACTGTCAAAATGAAACTCATTGATACTGATGGTATATTACACAATCACCTCGCTAATCGATCTCGTAGCTAATTTGTCATCCTACATACAAAAATTCAAAGTAAGGAATAATGTAGGTACTCTATAATTACATGCTACAATGACCAACTAAAATCAAATATCAACCGAAAACATAGAACAAATCAATTGTTAGTTATTATCAAGCGATTGCGAAGTTTCAATCAAAATCTAAATAATTTTGAACCATTCCTTCATATTTTCGAAAAATCAATGCTAATTAATGTAATGAATGTTGTTGGATTCTCGAAATGAAAGAAGTTACTGATCGCTAACCGATTTTGAATAATCTATTAACAATATTAAACTAGTGTTTCCGAACAACCACCTGCTATATTTACGTGTACAAAGGTAACCAAACTGAGACCCAATTTCCCATAAAAGGTGATTATAATTTCCAAACCCGGTAATTTTACCGAGGTCACATTGGGGACAAGCTATATTGTGTGATTAACATAGCAATAAATGTATATTAGTTCACCTATTTTAAATGAACGGAGGAAATAATAATTAGGTAATAACATTATAAATGTTCTCTTTATTACTGTCGGATATTACATTTTATGGGTATCGCTATGAGGCGGATGTATTTTGGTGGGATGTCGTCTGGATATACATATATCAAACAAACTCGATAATCACGCTGAAAAACGTGAATAATCTGAAAAGTTTTTAAGGAACGTCTTATGGATAACGTGCTGAGGTTATTTAGTTTGAATTGGTGACGTGTAGGGTTTTATGTTTTTACTTAGAAACTTATGCTGTAGTGTGGTTTGATTAAATTGAAGAAAATAAATCATCGTCAAGGACAGCGGGCACACAAAGGGCAATGAAAAGAGCTATGCTCAGAGTTTCTCTGCCTGATCGAATCAGAAATGAGGAGATCCGCAGAAGAACCAAAGTCACCGACATAGCTCTGCGAGTCGCTAAACTTAAGTGGCAGTAGGCGGGGCACATTGCTCGTAGAACCGATGGCCGATGACAACGAACCGGGCAGTAAGGTTCTGAAGTGGCGGCCACGTACCAGAAGACGCAGCGTAGGGAGGCCCCCAAAAAGGTGGACCGATGACCTGATGAAGGTCGCGGGAAACCGATGGATGTGGACAGCACAAGACCGGTCCGATTCTTTCATTCATCCATCCATCCATACAAACTTTCATGTTTATAAAGTTTGTACGATTATAAAAGTGGCTTTTCGTGACTGTTTGTGTAAGCGTGTTATTTTTTTAAACTTCGCAATGAATTTTTATGTGGGTTTCGTCATAATTTACAGGTTTTTCCCGGACTTTTATGAGTGTAATTACACATTGATAAAAAAGACACATTTAAAATGAAAATTGCCGTGTTTTATCATGTTACAAAAACAGTGTGAACACACAGGGTGAGTCTCTAGTATTATATACTAGCCGTGCTCAATGGTTTCACCCGCATAAGTTTAGATCCCGCGGGAATATTGAGATAAAAAGTTCTATGTAATAACCCCAAGTGCCAAATTTCTTACGTTCATCCATTAACATAAACTTTCTAATTTATAATATTAGTAGGGTAAATATTATTGTACATGATTTCCTAAATAAAACATTTTTTATTTAAAATGATGATTTCCAATATAATTATTGCAATTAGATACAAAAAAAAGTATGATTCGTGTGCTGTTTCATCATCAACCCTTTTTATCGTCCCACTGCTGAGCACAAGTCTCCTCTCATACAGAGAAGGATTGAGCGTAATCACCACGCTTGCTCAAAGTGGGTTGGCGATTTCAGACTTAAAATCCAGGTTTCCTCAAGATGTTTTCCTTTACCTTTTATTCAGTCATTAGTATCCAAGATATACTTAGAAAGTACATATAATTTAGAAAAGTTACATTGATACATGTCCGACCTGGAATCGAACCTGCACACTCATACTTGAGAGGCTGGTTTTTTAGCCACTGGGCCACCACAACTTGTTATGTCGACTTGTATGTACTGTATAAAATATAATAAATATGATTTACTTCCATTACGTAAATTTTCGTTTTAAGTAATTAATTAGTATAGTTTATCAAAGTTTGAATGAATTTAATTTTTGTGTTGAGTTGTCGGCTATTTTCGGCACAAATACCCATTTTCGGTCATTTTCGATTAACTTTTGACTGTGGCCGAAACAATTAAGTTTTGGTTAATCAATACGGACATACAATTTTATTGTTGAGAGAAAATTTCAAATATATCTGACCCAGATTATGTGTGGACCCTGAGTTTATGTTGGACTTTGTTATTAGACTAGTCAGAGAAGAAAAGCTTAAAAGTCAAACCATATTTTAAAAACATCTAGTTTTTAAAATATGGTTTGACATATAAAAGTGTTTTCTGAAACTTAAACCTACGAAAAATAAAAAAGCGTTAATCGTGCTCGTGTAAATCATTGAAGAATTTTTTTCTTTCATATAGTGTCCTGAGGAGTAATTCTCATAATTTTATGAATGTTCACAGTCTCAATCTTGCAAAAGATACTTTGAGTTTTTCTATATATTGACAAGTTTTTGACATTTATATGGAGAGGGCTAAGCTATGTGTTTCTCCACGTAATCGAATCAAGAATGAGGAGATTCGTAGAAGAACTAAAGTCGCCGACATAGCTCAGCGGATTAGCTCTCTGAAGTGGCAGTGGGTGGGGCACATAGCCGATGGCCGATGTGCCAGAAAGGTTCTTGAATTACGACCACGTACCGGCAAGCGCAGCGTCGGACACCCACCGACTAGAAGCGCTGGATGCAGGCCGCGTCCAACTGTTCTATGGAAATCCTTGGGGGAGGCCTATGTCCAGCAGTCAACTTCATGTGATGATGATGAACTTCAGATGATGATGATGATGCTGATGACATTTATTTGTAACCGAAACGAGACTGGGGTTAGACGTTAAACGTTTTAAAATAGGAAATTTAGCCTTCTGATACTTTTGATAAAACTGTAAGGTTTACTTTTGCGTTTAACTTTAGAACCCATATTGACTTACTCTCTGAATAAGCGATTGACTTCTTGGCTGGGACCATCGGGCACAAGAAAGAGAGGAAGACCAACTACTTGATGGGCAGTCGACATAGTGCAAGTGGCTGGCGAGCAATGGATGGACGTGGCAGGCGACAGGGACACTTGGCATTCTCTAGAGGAGGCCTTCACCTCCAACTAACGGGGGGTTCTTACTTCTTTTTTTAGTATCTAATCGTGTTTATTAGTTTTAATGTTAATTCTGTTGTATAAGACATAAAAGGCTTTTTTGACTTACTCAAAATTAATTCTAATATTCTAATATTTCATTTCATTTATTTCATTCTTAAAAACAATTTACATTGTGTCGAATGTCTACATATGCGACATTAATAATAAGACTTATCGATACTTGTATCCCTAGTGGATAATTTTTTCAACCATTTCTTTATGTTACAGTAAACAACTAGGACAGGTACAATAAACAATAGTTTGCGTAGAAATAATAATTTTAATGCCAAATTATTACATCCCTAACACTAAACCCGTTTCTCTGCTGCTCCCCTTCACAAAACAATAGCGTAATCATTCATTCGTCGGTATAAAATGACGATGGCTGTTGGGCGTGGGCTCCGCTGCACTCAGTACCAACTGGACGTGACCCAGGTCATAAAAATCGACATTTGCAGTTAAGCGTTTTGTTTATTTCTTCAGCTCAAACTTGAGCGAAATCTAGGCTTGTTTTCTGACCTATTTTGACATCACGTGAACAATTGACTGGTACTATACGTTCGGAAAGGTTCACGGAACTGTAATTGTTCTTTTGTTTATTCCGTGTTTACTGTGGATTTGTATCGCTTCCAAGAAAATAATAGCATTTCAAACGGATGTTTCTTCTAAGCGAACGCTAACAATTGTAACGTTGTGATTATTTCTTATTTTATTTATTATTTTTTGCCTTTACTAAGCATAGGGAAATGCACCCTTTTGTGGTCTATGGTTATTGATACTAATTGTCTATTACTATTTGTTTTGCTTTATCTGTGACATTTATTGTCGTTTTGACGTTTCAGTGTGACAGTTTTGTGTCAAATTCCCAAGTTTGTGGGGAGGATTGATTTGTAATGTTGGCATTGCATTGTTTTTTTTTGGATATCAACAACGTAATGGTCGCTGCTTTCATTGTGAAAATGAATTGTCGTATTTTTTCATTAATGGATTTTTGTAGACCAAGTTATATTGTCATTGGATTTCTGCAGATTGGAATCTTGTAAGCGGGGAAATCTCCCACCGTTCAAAGGGGTAATTTGGTTTCGGGTGTTTGGCACCGAGAGAGATTCTGGACAGCCAAAGAAAAAGGAGGCGAAAATACCTGTGGAGTCACGTAGCGATCGGAAAAAAGGCTTTTCGATGTCGATAGATCTGACCGGCAGGGCGTCGGGCAGACGGCCTGGACGGGCTTAAAGAAAATAAAGGCTTCTGACACGGTGTGCTGATTTTGGGACAATCGCGGCCGTGTGGACCAGCCAGCAAGCAGCAATAAGCCCAAGCAATCCTGTGCATGTGGCTGGGTCTCCCAGGCGGAGAATTTTTCTATTGGAGCGCCGCCTGGGCGTGTTTTTTTTTATTTTTGTCATATTCTTCTACCTTCAACCCCGTTGGTTTGGAGAGGCAGGACACATGGTTTCAAGGACAAAGAAGGCCAGGAACTTCCAAGGATGTGTCGCAAGTACCCTCTTATCTCAATTTAAATAACATTCTTGTACCCGTAGAAAACTCATTTACTATTATATTACCGGTGGTGACCTTTTGTGACCTTTTGTGACCTTTTGTGACCTTTTGTGACCTTTTGTGACCTTTTCTGATATATAATTTTCCCCATTTTGGATTTGTATAATTCTGTAGTCATAGTGGATGAAATCCACAGCCTGAGTAAGCTGAGCTAGAGTTAGTGGGCAATCTGCTAGGCTACTGTTGCGCGTGAAACCTGGACGCTCCAACAGACCACTCTTGGAGCCGCTAGGATTGACCCAACCTTATTGAGGTTAACAATAAAGCTATATTGTTTATTTACATTTAATAAGAGTTAAAGATAGTTTCCTGTTGTTACATATAAAAGCTTGTAATTAAAACATAGTAGTTCAACAAACTATCATTTTTTTTTATTTTCACACCCGATTAGCCGAACCTCTACTTTTCTCTTTTTTTTTGTCAGGGAGTAAAACCCGGGCAACCTCTAATTATACATACTGACAAATGGCGCCCAATTTATATTTATTTTCATGGGGAATTTGGCTGATTGGGTAAAGGTCACCACTGGAGAATTTTTTTTTTTTTCTTCTAAAAAACTTGTAACTTTAAATTTTGAAGTATTACTTTAATTTTATAAGTGTGAATTAGCCTTGTATCAGTATTAATCAGTGATAAGTGCATTCCTTTTCTTCCCAAAAAACATTGTTGTAATTATTTTTCAAATTTCACATAATTTTACTTAGTGAAAGTTGAACAATCACATGTCAGTTTGAGGGTATGTTGCATCATGCTTTTAAATTTTTAGTGTTTATTTGTATTTATTTTGCATCCTTAAGCAGGATTATAATATTTTACATGTGACTGTGCCAATTTATTGTGGTTTTTCCAAATATTTTATGGAATTTTAGTGAAATTTAACTTTGACAAATTATATCTGCGGGATCACACTGTGAAAACTTATTTTGAATTATTTTGGTGTATTGCTGTACTGAGTACCACTTTTTAGTGATTGTAATTGATATAAATACTGTGCCTGGTTGTGCCTAAGCATAATTTTGTAGAAATTTTGGAGATTTTACATTTTTTATTTTTTTTTAACAATACCTTACATTGTGTCAATTTCATAACTTCATTCAAGAATTTAAGTAAATTTAAGCAAATTTAAGTAAATAACTGTAAGTCACCACTGTTAATTCGCGTTTTAGAGTCTGTTTGATTTCCTTTTTACACATTTTTAGCTACAAATAGTAACTTTTCACATCAACATGGACCGCAATATACAATTTCACTCCCTCTTGAAGGATGAGCTTATATATGAGGTTTCTATTCGTTCTGAGACTCCTGCTAGTACTGTGGAAGCCCTGCGCAAACAACTTCGTGGCTTATTGTTAGAATGTCCTGCAGAGGCAGTTTTGCAAACTGAATTTACACCGGAATCAGAACTTAGAATTATTCAGGAAAAGCTGAAGGAACTTGGTGTGGCTGTTGACAGGTACACTAGGTTGCAGGACAGGTACTCGCAGAACCGAAGCCGAGCTTTGGGCAGCCACTTATACCATAGGATCATCAGAATTCAGTCTGATGATCCCGCTATCCTGACTATAAAGACAGAGCTTAGCGACAAGCTGGAGGTGCTCCTGGGTAAGGTGGAGGTAGCTAGTACTCCTGCTCCTCATGAAGTCAACCCTTTCTTTGCTCCTAAGGAAATATCTGTAGAATGCTCCGGTGATAAAAATGTTTCGAAGTGGAACTTAAAGTTCAACGGCATTACTGACCCACGGTCTTTCTTGGAACGGGTCGATGAGTTGCAACGGTCCTATGGTGTCTCGGATATTAAGTTGTTTAATTCTGCTGCTCAATTATTTACGGAGCAAGCTTTGCTTTGGTACAGGGGTATCAGGGATCAAGTTTCTTGTTGGTCTCAGCTTAAGGAGATTTTATTGGAGGAGTTTGGCCCAGTGGACCATGATTATAGGTTGCTTGGGGAAATTAGATCTCGTACACAGGGAGCGGACGAACCAGTCCATATTTATTTTTCAATCATGACATGTATGTTTGCTCGTCTCAAAAACCCACTGAGCGAGGACAGTAAATTGGAGATTTTGTTACATAATATTAGGCCTCAATTTTCACAACAGCTAGCGTTAGTGCAGGTAACTTCAATCGCCCAACTTAAAGAACAGTGCCGGAAGTTGGAAGCCGCGCGTCAGCAGGCTGATCTGTTTGTGGAGCCGTCGAGGCCCAGCTCTAGTATGCTTGGCACGGACTTCGCTTACAAGGGCAAGTCTCATAAGCCTGTTCAGGCGGTGGCTGCCTCGACGACAAACGCGGCCGGGTCGGCCGGTTGTCCGTGTGCTGACACTTATAGCAAGGGTAGGCAGTTTAGGAAAACCGCAAAGCCCAATTGTTTCAAATGTGGAAAAACTGACCACAACTTTTCAAAGTGCAACGGCGTGCCGGAAGGGGGTGCTGTAAAGTGTTTTGGCTGTGGGAAAGTAGGTGTTTTGCGGAAACACTGTACTAACTGCAAAAATGTAAAGAAATCTGACAAAGTGTCTAATAAAAATTCAAAAAACTTGTAAGGTTGAATCGCGGCAATTTAAATAATGATTCTAGGTCTAAATTTTATAATTTTGGTTCCATTGCCACGGTTCTGTTTGCTCCTAGTAAAGATGATATTAGACCTCATCTAAAATTTCAAGTAAATGATTTTGAGATCTTTGGATTATTGGACTCAGGTGCAGCCATTTCAATTTTGGGAAATAATTCACACTTAGATTTTGTCAAGTTTGGTTTTGACTTTCAAGAGAATAATAATAGTACAAAATGTCATGTTGCAAATGGTGTAGAGGTACAGACGATAGGGTTTATTTTTGTTCCGGTTACTTTTAATAAGATTACACATGTTATTAAGTTTTTTGTAATACCCAACATAGTTTCTCATGTCATATTAGGGGTAGATTTTTGGCATGCCTTTCGTCTAGCACCAGAAATATTTGACAACATTGACTACAGAGTTTCACCGGTAGATTACTTTAAACACTCAGTAAATTCAGACCGCATTAGTACAATTCAATCGTATGAACATTTAACAGTGGCACAAAAGGAGTTAGCTGATGCGATGGTTGAACAATTTAAGAATGTTTCTTTTGAAGAAAAGGGTTTAGGTAGGACTACCCTGATCGAACATGTCATCGATACTGGTGATGCACCACCAATTAAAACGAAACAATATCCTCTCTCGCCGGAAAAGAGAGCATTCTTAAGCCAGGAACTGGATAGAATGTTAGCATTAGATGTAGTTACTCCTAGTGAGAGTCCGTGGAACAATCCAGCCTTGCTTGTCAAGAAATCAAACGGAGATTGGCGGTTTTGTTTAGATTGTAGGAAGTTGAATTCGGTAACCAAAGGGGATTCTTATTCAATTCCATACATACCCCAGATTCTTGACAGCCTAAAGGAGGCCAAATACCTGTCTTCCATCGATTTATCTTCATCTTTTTGGCAAATTCCACTGAGTAAAGACTCGCAAGAGAGGACTAGCTTCACAATTCCTGGCAGAGGGTTGTTCAAATTTAAGGTTATGCCATTCGGACTTTGTGGCGCGCCTGCTCGTCAGCAGCGCCTTATGGATCGATTGTTCGACCATAACCTAACGAGCGATATTGTAAATGGCATGGTATTCTGTTTTATCGATGACATAGTAATATGTAGTTCAGATTTTAACACGCACATGGTTCTGTTAAAACGAGTGTTGGACAAACTGAAAATGGCCAACCTCACTATAAATTTCAGCAAGTCTAAATTCTTTCGACAGTCGCTAAAGTACCTTGGTTACGTCGTAGACGAGTTCGGGTTGCGTACTGATCCTGAAAAGGTATCGGCCATTTTGAATTTTCCCACTCCAACAACTGCGCGGGATGTAAAAGTATTTTTGGGTACATGCTCGTGGTACCGTCGTTTCATAAGAAATTTTTCAACAATCGCAGCTCCTTTAAACAGGTTGACAGCAAAGGGTAAAAAGGCACCACCTTTCCAGTGGTCAGAGGAAGCCGAGACCGCCTTTATTACATTAAAGAACGCCTTGGTTACTGCCCCAGTCTTAGCTGTCCCTGATTTTGACAAACCGTTCACGGTTCATTGTGACGCTTCAGCGTATGGTTTAGGTGGTATGTTGTCCCAAACAATAGACGGGTACGAACACCCGATTGCATATGTTAGCCGTTCGCTGAACAAAGCGGAACGGAATTATAGTGCTACCGAACGGGAGGCACTGGCGGTTATTTTTGCGGTAGAGAAATTTCAAGCCTATTTAGGTTCCCGACCTTTCAAGGTGGTGACGGATCACTCATCGCTGAAGTGGTTCATGAACTTGGAGAATCCAACCGGAAGACTTGCTCGTTGGGGTTGCCGACTGTCTCAATTTGAGTTTGAAATTGAGCACAGGAAGGGCTCTGACAACGTCGTTCCGGATGCATTGTCCAGGCTTATGAAAGTAGAAGCGGTGAATGATTCCGACAACATAGAGAAAGATGAATGGTATGACAGGACCTTTAATAGTTGTAAAGCCTTTCCTAAAAACTTTCCTAATTTCTGTGTCAAGGACGGGAAGCTCTATCGTTACTGCAAGAGCAAGTATAATTTACTGAGTGAGTTTGATTGGAAGGAAGTGGTAAAGAAGGGTGATCGGCTGGAAGTTATTAGGGCAAACCATTGTGAAGCTACTGCCGCGCACTTGGGGGTGTTTAAGACGCACAGACGGCTGTGCTTAACGTATTTTTGGCCAGGCATGCATAAGGATGTCGTGGAGTTCATTAAAAATTGTGACGTCTGTGCCGCCTATAAACATTCTACAAAGGCTACACCAGGCTTAATGGGTCAACCAAAGGTTTGCCATAGACCTTTCCAGGTAGTGTCCATAGATTTGGTAGGTCCTTTACCACGTTCCCGAGCAGGATTTACGTTTTTGTTAGTCGTAACATGTTGCTTTTCAAAGTATACCTTATTGTTTCCATTGCGTCGTGCAACCAGTGCTCTTGTGGCAAAACATTTTGAACGGGATGTTATTTTAGCTCACGGTGTCCCTGAAACCGTAATTGCAGATAACGGAGTGCAATTCACGGGATCGGAATTCCGGAATCTACTGAAACGTTACAACATTCCCAAAGTACATTATTGCCCACGTTATACGCCGCAGGTTAATCTGGTAGAACGGTATAACAAGACTGTTATGACGGCCGTAGCTTCCTACGTGGAAGAAAACCATAGGAACTGGGATGAGCAACTGCACCGTATTCAGTTTGCTATAAACAGTGCAGTAAATGAGTCCACTGGGTTTTCTCCTTTCTTTTTAGTACATGGTAGGGAACCGGTCGTAAACGGGTCCTTCTACAGAGATACTGAGGCGGAGTATGAAGTGGCCATGCCTCGCGACGAATACGCTGGGGAATTAGGTTGTTTGAAGGACATTTTTGGTCAGGTTAGGTTGCATTTGTTAAGGGCACATGAGGCTAATTCTAAATATTATAATTTACGCCGTAGACCGGCTAAGTTTTCAGTAGGGGATATTGTTTGGAAGCGCTGCTATACGCAAAGTGATGCAGCTAAGTTTAAAATGGCTAAGTTAGCACCCAAGTACGAGAAGTGCAGGGTAAAGGCCGTTTTGTCGCCCTTAGTTTACGAATTGGAAAGATTAGATGGCCATCCCATTGGGTCATGGCATATTAAAGACTTGAAGAGTCACTAGTTTTTTTCAGCGTTTTGATGATCTGACAGCAGCCGCATTGTAGTGTCGAAGTGATACAGCTGTGTGTCTGTATTCCGTGGACGCACGACCCGCCGTTATCTCGCGAGCTCGTCGTGCCGCCACGGTTTACGAACCGCCGGTTGTTCACGGAGATGACTGCATACGTTGTGGAGTTTAAATGGTTGACATTTAAACGCCGTTTTGGTAGGTGTATTGAATGGTTTTATTCCGACTCATTACTCTGTATGAATGATGAAGGAAGAATGAAGGAATGAAAGGTAAATTCACTAAGCGCTTAGTGTTAATAAAGACGAAGGATATAAGGATATATGAATGTTAATAAAAGAGAGGATTCGCGTGGAACGTATGGCTGTCTGTCTAACATATCATGAGTATGGTTGTTGAGGAACCAGTCTTGTTTCCTACGTTTTTTTATTACCGGATCCGGGTTGTTTTATTTATTTGGGGTTTTACGTAGGATCAAGATATATTGTATTTTCAGTATTACTGAATTGTTGTTATCACTGTATCAGTGGATCGAAAGAACGCGTTCGATTTTTTTTTTAATTTTGGTTCCGTCAACGTTTTTTTTTTCCCTTACCACATTTTGAATTTCCGGATTGTCCTTGAAACCAGGTGGAGGTCGTGCTGCTCGAAACACATGCACGCGTATTCGAGAGAGTATATGCGACGTTTTTTTGTTTCGCTTTGCCGAATTTTTTTTTTAATTTGTACTAAAAATTTTTTTTAGTTTTCCTCATGGGATTATTGCCCTAATGAGAAATTGTTTCCCCATGCTGGCCTGGGGACAAAAGAAAATCTTAGAATGTGTCAGCTGCATCTCTTTCCGTGCAGATCGTAAGAGGCGATCGAGGGATATGGGCCGAGGAAGGAAGCTTGGTGTTGGGTTTAGTGTTTTTTTTAAATGGTTTCTTCCTTGATCAAACAAGCTCAGGGTTTTGTTTTGTTCTGTTTTGTTTTTTTTTTTGGTTGGACTACTCATTGTTATGACCAATACTTATCATTAATTACCCATTAACTTCGTTTATTTAGTTCGCTGAGGGCAGCGAGCGGTTCTCCTTGGTCGAACCTTTTCCTAGGAGGGGAGGTATTGTAACGTTGTGATTATTTATTATTTTTTGCCTTTACTAAGCATAGGGAAATGCACCCTTTTGTGGTCTATGGTTATTGATACTAATTGTCTATTACTATTTGTTTTGCTTTATCTGTGACATTTATTGTCGTTTTGACGTTTCAGTGTGACAGTTTTTTGTCAAATTCCCAAGTTTGTGGGGAGGATTGATTTGTAATGTTGGCATTGCATTGTTTTTTTTTGGATATCAACAACGTAATGGTCGCTGCTTTCATTGTGAAAATGAATTGTCGTATTTTTTCATTAATGGATTTTTGTAGACCAAGTTATATTGTCATTGGATTTCTGCAGATTGGAATCTTGTAAGCGGGGAAATCTCCCACCGTTCAAAGGGGTAATTTGGTTTCGGGTGTTTGGCACCGAGAGAGATTCTGGACAGCCAAAAGAAAAGGAGGCGAAAATACCTGTGGAGTCACGTAGCGATCGGAAAAAAGGCTTTTCGATGTCGATAGATCTGACCGGCAGGGCGTCGGGCAGACGGCCTGGACGGGCTTAAAGAAAATAAAGGCTTCTGACACGGTGTGCTGATTTTGGGACAATCGCGGCCGTGTGGACCAGCCAGCAAGCAGCAATAAGCCCAAGCAATCCTGTGCATGTGGCTGGGTCTCCCAGGCGGAGAATTTTTCTATTGGAGCGCCGCCTGGGCGTGTCTTTTTTTTTATTTTTGTCATATTCTTCTACCTTCAACCCCGTTGGTTTGGAGAGGCAGGACACATGGTTTCAAGGACAAAGAAGGCCAGGAACTTCCAAGGATGTGTCGCAAGTACCCTCTTATCTCAATTTAAATAACATTCTTGTACCCGTAGAAAACTCATTTACTATTATATTACCGGTGGTGACCTTTTGTGACCTTTTGTGACCTTTTGTGACCTTTTGTGACCTTTTCTGATATATAATTTTCCCCATTTTGGATTTGTATAATTCTGTAGTCATAGTGGATGAAATCCACAGCCTGAGTAAGCTGAGCTAGAGTTAGTGGGCAATCTGCTAGGCTACTGTTGCGCGTGAAACCTGGACGCTCCAACAGACCACTCTTGGAGCCGCTAGGATTGACCCAACCTTATTGAGGTTAACAATAAAGCTATATTGTTTATTTACATTTAATAAGAGTTAAAGATAGTTTCCTGTTGTTACATATAAAAGCTTGTAATTAAAACATAGTAGTCCAACAAACTATCATTTTTTTATTTTCACACCCGATTAGCCGAACCTCTACTTTTCTCTTTTTTTTTGTCAGGGAGTAAAACCCGGGCAACCTCTAATTATACATACTGACAAATGGCGCCCAATTTATATTTATTTTCAAGGGGAATTTGGCTGATTGGGTAAAGGTCACCACTGGAGAATTTTTTTTTTTTTCTTCTAAAAAACTTGTAACTTTAAATTTTGAAGTATTACTTTAATTTTATAAGTGTGAATTAGCCTTGTATCAGTATTAATCAGTGATAAGTGCATTCCTTTTCTTCCCAAAAAACATTGTTGTAATTATTTTTCAAATTTCACATAATTTTACTTAGTGAAAGTTGAACAATCACATGTCAGTTTGAGGGTATGTTGCATCATGCTTTTAAATTTTTAGTGTTTATTTGTATTTATTTTGCATCCTTAAGCAGGATTATAATATTTTACATGTGACTGTGCCAATTTATTGTGGTTTTTCCAAATATTTTATGGAATTTTAGTGAAATTTAACTTTGACAAATTATATCTGCGGGATCACACTGTGAAAACTTATTTTGAATTATTTTGGTGTATTGCTGTACTGAGTACCACTTTTTAGTGATTGTAATTGATATAAATACTGTGCCTGGTTGTGCCTAAGCATAATTTTGTAGAAATTTTGGAGATTTTACATTTTTTATTTTTTTTTAACAATACCTTACATTGTGTCAATTTCATAACTTCATTCAAGAATTTAAGTAAATTTAAGCAAATTTAAGTAAATAACTGTAAGTCACCACTGTTAATTCGCGTTTTAGAGTCTGTTTGATTTCCTTTTTACACATTTTTAGCTACAAATAGTAACTTTTCACATCAACATGGACCGCAATATACAATTTCACTCCCTCTTGAAGGATGAGCTTATATATGAGGTTTCTATTCGTTCTGAGACTCCTGCTAGTACTGTGGAAGCCCTGCGCAAACAACTTCGTGGCTTATTGTTAGAATGTCCTGCAGAGGCAGTTTTGGAAACTGAATTTACACCGGAATCAGAACTTAGAATTATTCAGGAAAAGCTGAAGGAACTTGGTGTGGCTGTTGACAGGTACACTAGGTTGCAGGACAGGTACTCGCAGAACCGAAGCCGAGCTTTGGGCAGCCACTTATACCATAGGATCATCAGAATTCAGTCTGATGATCCCGCTATCCTGACTATAAAGACAGAGCTTAGCGACAAGCTGGAGGTGCTCCTGGGTAAGGTGGAGGTAGCTAGTACTCCTGCTCCTCATGAAGTCAACCCTTTCTTTGCTCCTAAGGAAATATCTGTAGAATGCTCCGGTGATAAAAATGTTTCGAAGTGGAACTTAAAGTTCAACGGCATTACTGACCCACGGTCTTTCTTGGAACGGGTCGATGAGTTGCAACGGTCCTATGGTGTCTCGGATATTAAGTTGTTTAATTCTGCTGCTCAATTATTTACGGAGCAAGCTTTGCTTTGGTACAGGGGTATCAGGGATCAAGTTTCTTGTTGGTCTCAGCTTAAGGAGATTTTATTGGAGGAGTTTGGCCCAGTGGACCATGATTATAGGTTGCTTGGGGAAATTAGATCTCGTACACAGGGAGCGGACGAACCAGTCCATATTTATTTTTCAATCATGACATGTATGTTTGCTCGTCTCAAAAACCCACTGAGCGAGGACAGTAAATTGGAGATTTTGTTACATAATATTAGGCCTCAATTTTCACAACAGCTAGCGTTAGTGCAGGTAACTTCAATCGCCCAACTTAAAGAACAGTGCCGGAAGTTGGAAGCCGCGCGTCAGCAGGCTGATCTGTTTGTGGAGCCGTCGAGGCCCAGCTCTAGTATGCTTGGCACGGACTTCGCTTACAAGGGCAAGTCTCATAAGCCTGTTCAGGCGGTGGCTGCCTCGACGACAAACGCGGCCGGGTCGGCCGGTTGTCCGTGTGCTGACACTTATAGCAAGGGTAGGCAGTTTAGGAAAACCGCAAAGCCCAATTGTTTCAAATGTGGAAAAACTGACCACAACTTTTCAAAGTGCAACGGCGTGCCGGAAGGGGGTGCTGTAAAGTGTTTTGGCTGTGGGAAAGTAGGTGTTTTGCGGAAACACTGTACTAACTGCAAAAATGTAAAGAAATCTGACAAAGTGTCTAATAAAAATTCAAAAAACTTGTAAGGTTGAATCGCGGCAATTTAAATAATGATTCTAGGTCTAAATTTTATAATTTTGGTTCCATTGCCACGGTTCTGTTTGCTCCTAGTAAAGATGATATTAGACCTCATCTAAAATTTCAAGTAAATGATTTTGAGATCTTTGGATTATTGGACTCAGGTGCAGCCATTTCAATTTTGGGAAATAATTCACACTTAGATTTTGTCAAGTTTGGTTTTGACTTTCAAGAGAATAATAATAGTACAAAATGTCATGTTGCAAATGGTGTAGAGGTACAGACGATAGGGTTTATTTTTGTTCCGGTTACTTTTAATAAGATTACACATGTTATTAAGTTTTTTGTAATACCCAACATAGTTTCTCATGTCATATTAGGGGTAGATTTTTGGCATGCCTTTCGTCTAGCACCAGAAATATTTGACAACATTGACTACAGAGTTTCACCGGTAGATTACTTTAAACACTCAGTAAATTCAGACCGCATTAGTACAATTCAATCGTATGAACATTTAACAGTGGCACAAAAGGAGTTAGCTGATGCGATGGTTGAACAATTTAAGAATGTTTCTTTTGAAGAAAAGGGTTTAGGTAGGACTACCCTGATCGAACATGTCATCGATACTGGTGATGCACCACCAATTAAAACGAAACAATATCCTCTCTCGCCGGAAAAGAGAGCATTCTTAAGCCAGGAACTGGATAGAATGTTAGCATTAGATGTAGTTACTCCTAGTGAGAGTCCGTGGAACAATCCAGCCTTGCTTGTCAAGAAATCAAACGGAGATTGGCGGTTTTGTTTAGATTGTAGGAAGTTGAATTCGGTAACCAAAGGGGATTCTTATTCAATTCCATACATACCCCAGATTCTTGACAGCCTAAAGGAGGCCAAATACCTGTCTTCCATCGATTTATCTTCATCTTTTTGGCAAATTCCACTGAGTAAAGACTCGCAAGAGAGGACTAGCTTCACAATTCCTGGCAGAGGGTTGTTCAAATTTAAGGTTATGCCATTCGGACTTTGTGGCGCGCCTGCTCGTCAGCAGCGCCTTATGGATCGATTGTTCGACCATAACCTAACGAGCGATATTGTAAATGGCATGGTATTCTGTTTTATCGATGACATAGTAATATGTAGTTCAGATTTTAACACGCACATGGTTCTGTTAAAACGAGTGTTGGACAAACTGAAAATGGCCAACCTCACTATAAATTTCAGCAAGTCTAAATTCTTTCGACAGTCGCTAAAGTACCTTGGTTACGTCGTAGACGAGTTCGGGTTGCGTACTGATCCTGAAAGGTATCGGCCATTTTGAATTTTCCCACTCCAACAACTGCGCGGGATGTAAAAGTATTTTTGGGTACATGCTCGTGGTACCGTCGTTTCATAAGAAATTTTTCAACAATCGCAGCTCCTTTAAACAGGTTGACAGCAAAGGGTAAAAAGGCACCACCTTTCCAGTGGTCAGAGGAAGCCGAGACCGCCTTTATTACATTAAAGAACGCCTTGGTTACTGCCCCAGTCTTAGCTGTCCCTGATTTTGACAAACCGTTCACGGTTCATTGTGACGCTTCAGCGTATGGTTTAGGTGGTATGTTGTCCCAAACAATAGACGGGTACGAACACCCGATTGCATATGTTAGCCGTTCGCTGAACAAAGCGGAACGGAATTATAGTGCTACCGAACGGGAGGCACTGGCGGTTATTTTTGCGGTAGAGAAATTTCAAGCCTATTTAGGTTCCCGACCTTTCAAGGTGGTGACGGATCACTCATCGCTGAAGTGGTTCATGAACTTGGAGAATCCAACCGGAAGACTTGCTCGTTGGGGTTGCCGACTGTCTCAATTTGAGTTTGAAATTGAGCACAGGAAGGGCTCTGACAACGTCGTTCCGGATGCATTGTCCAGGCTTATGAAAGTAGAAGCGGTGAATGATTCCGACAACATAGAGAAAGATGAATGGTATGACAGGACCTTTAATAGTTGTAAAGCCTTTCCTAAAAACTTTCCTAATTTCTGTGTCAAGGACGGGAAGCTCTATCGTTACTGCAAGAGCAAGTATAATTTACTGAGTGAGTTTGATTGGAAGGAAGTGGTAAAGAAGGGTGATCGGCTGGAAGTTATTAGGGCAAACCATTGTGAAGCTACTGCCGCGCACTTGGGGGTGTTTAAGACGCACAGACGGCTGTGCTTAACGTATTTTTGGCCAGGCATGCATAAGGATGTCGTGGAGTTCATTAAAAATTGTGACGTCTGTGCCGCCTATAAACATTCTACAAAGGCTACACCAGGCTTAATGGGTCAACCAAAGGTTTGCCATAGACCTTTCCAGGTAGTGTCCATAGATTTGGTAGGTCCTTTACCACGTTCCCGAGCAGGATTTACGTTTTTGTTAGTCGTAACATGTTGCTTTTCAAAGTATACCTTATTGTTTCCATTGCGTCGTGCAACCAGTGCTCTTGTGGCAAAACATTTTGAACGGGATGTTATTTTAGCTCACGGTGTCCCTGAAACCGTAATTGCAGATAACGGAGTGCAATTCACGGGATCGGAATTCCGGAATCTACTGAAACGTTACAACATTCCCAAAGTACATTATTGCCCACGTTATACGCCGCAGGTTAATCTGGTAGAACGGTATAACAAGACTGTTATGACGGCCGTAGCTTCCTACGTGGAAGAAAACCATAGGAACTGGGATGAGCAACTGCACCGTATTCAGTTTGCTATAAACAGTGCAGTAAATGAGTCCACTGGGTTTTCTCCTTTCTTTTTAGTACATGGTAGGGAACCGGTCGTAAACGGGTCCTTCTACAGAGATACTGAGGCGGAGTATGAAGTGGCCATGCCTCGCGACGAATACGCTGGGGAATTAGGTTGTTTGAAGGACATTTTGGTCAGGTTAGGTTGCATTTGTTAAGGGCACATGAGGCTAATTCTAAATATTATAATTTACGCCGTAGACCGGCTAAGTTTTCAGTAGGGGATATTGTTTGGAAGCGCTGCTATACGCAAAGTGATGCAGCTAAGTTTAAAATGGCTAAGTTAGCACCCAAGTACGAGAAGTGCAGGGTAAAGGCCGTTTTGTCGCCCTTAGTTTACGAATTGGAAAGATTAGATGGCCATCCCATTGGGTCATGGCATATTAAAGACTTGAAGAGTCACTAGTTTTTTTTCAGCGTTTTGATGATCTGACAGCAGCCGCATTGTAGTGTCGAAGTGATACAGCTGTGTGTCTGTATTCCGTGGACGCACGACCCGCCGTTATCTCGCGAGCTCGTCGTGCCGCCACGGTTTACGAACCGCCGGTTGTTCACGGAGATGACTGCATACGTTGTGGAGTTTAAATGGTTGACATTTAAACGCCGTTTTGGTAGGTGTATTGAATGGTTTTATTCCGACTCATTACTCTGTATGAATGATGAAGGAAGAATGAAGGAATGAAAGGTAAATTCACTAAGCGCTTAGTGTTAATAAAGACGAAGGATATAAGGATATATGAATGTTAATAAAAGAGAGGATTCGCGTGGAACGTATGGCTGTCTGTCTAACATATCATGAGTATGGTTGTTGAGGAACCAGTCTTGTTTCCTACGTTTTTTTTATTACCGGATCCGGGTTGTTTTATTTATTTGGGGTTTTACGTAGGATCAAGATATATTGTATTTTCAGTATTACTGAATTGTTGTTATCACTGTATCAGTGGATCGAAAGAACGCGTTCGATTTTTTTTAATTTTGGTTCCGTCAACGTTTTTTTTTCCCTTACCACATTTTGAATTTCCGGATTGTCCTTGAAACCAGGTGGAGGTCGTGCTGCTCGAAACACATGCACGCGTATTCGAGAGAGTATATGCGACGTTTTTTTGTTTCGCTTTGCCGAATTTTTTTTTTAATTTGTACTAAAAATTTTTTTTAGTTTTCCTCATGGGATTAAATCAAATCAAATCAAATCAAATCAAATCATTTATTTCAAATAAACCAGTTACAGGCACTTTTGAATTGTCAGAAGGTCGGTCAGTCAATAAGATGAAGCTAGTCGCCCATTCCAAAGAGTAGGTACCTATGGAGAAGAACGGGCAAGAAACTCCATGGACACTCTTTTAAATTTTTAAGCTATTGTTACAAATATTTGATTACATCATTCATGTTGAAATCAACCGCGTGAGAACGATGCAGAAATATATTGTACGCTGAGAGCGTCCATTATGGAAAACATACAAAAATCAATTCAGAAATTAAAATACGCCGTGGCAGCTAAGAGATGACCAGTCCCCTCCGACGGCGTCCGTTCACGAACATGACGTATGGATCAGCATCATTCAGCTCAACCATATCGAAGGGAACCCAATGACCCAAAACACACGCCACCATCAGCGAGACATTTGAGTGAGCATGACATACTCTCAACAGCCAGAGCACAATTAAGTCAATAAAAAGACTAACCCAACAAATAAATGCCTTACAGCACATTCGTACATTGTGCTCACACGTTTGCCATGCAATTATACAATACTAAGAAATTGAATCTACACAATGCTAAGATAGTTTTGTCCAAGGTTCAGCAGCTCCAACAGTGTTCCCGAATCTGTGGAAAGTTTAACTCCTGTGCAGCTGCAGCTGCACAAGTGCCGAACACCTCTGTCAGCGATACAATTCCGTAACGTACAATATGCTTGGCTACATAGTGTGTAATACAGGCTTTGACTAAATAACATAAACAATTACATATTAAAACTACAAGAGGAAAAATCAAAGAACAATCATTGTATAGAAATCGGACGCAGCTCAAGCCCAAGCCTTTTTGTCCTCAATATAATCCTTCACACTATAAAATGCTTTCTGACACAACTTACGTTTAATGAAGGATTTGAATTTATTCAGGCTCAGATCTTGAACCACCTCTGGAAGTCCATTGTAAAATGTATACATTGGCATCTGAAAGAGCCACCTATTTTCTTGAGCCTTGTTGTAGGTACAATAAATTTGTGCCTGTTCCTAGTATTTATATCATGGACATCACTGTATTTTTTAAACAATTTTATATTTTTATGAGCATACAAAAGATTTTCATAAATATATTGAGACGGCACGGTCAGTACATTAATCTCTTTAAATTTTTCTCTGAGAGAGTGTCTCGGACTTAATTTATAAATTGCACGAACAGCTCGTTTCTGCAAAACAAATATTGTTTGAATATCGGCGGCATTTCCCCACAACAGAATGCCGTACGACATTACGCTGTGGAAATAGCCAAAGTACACTAAACGGGCCGTCTCAACATCAGTCAAATTACGAATTGTTCTAACTGCGTATGCAGCAGAACTTAGCTTTTTTGACAATTTTTCTATATGTGAACCCCATTGAAGCTTAGCATCCAGAGTTATACCCAAGAATACTGTGCTGTCGTCAGATTTCAATTCTTCGCCCTTTATCAACACTTTAGTTTCCACCTGCCTCACGTTAGGTAGAGTAAACTTAATGCATTTGGTTTTTTTCTCGTTTAAGAGTAAATTATTAACATTAAACCAATGGACTACTTTGGAGATCGCGCTATTTACATCATCAGTAACCTGCTGCTGACGTTTCAGTTTAAATAAAAGTGAAGTGTCATCTGCAAACAACACTATATCGTGGTTATCCTTTATTAGGTACGGCAGGTCATTGATGTAAATAAGAAACAAAAAAGGACCAAGAATTGACCCCTGTGGGACTCCCATTGTTACTAAAGATCCAGAAGATCTTTTTCCATTAACGTCAACGCTTTGAATCCTACCACTCAAGTAAGATGTAATAAGATCCAGTGCAGAGTTCCGGATCCCGTAGTGGCGGAGTTTCCTGATTAACGTATCGTGAAGAACGCAATCGAATGCCTTGGACAAATCACAAAAGATGCCCAAGGCATCGCATTTATCCTCCCATGCATTATATATATGACCTAGAAGTTCAACACCGGCATCAGTAGTTGAACGACCCCTTGTAAAACCGAACTGTTTGCTATGTAATAATTTATGTTTATTAAAAAAATTTAGCATTTGGTTTAAAATTAATTTCTCAAAAATTTTACTAAAGGTAGGTAGTACAGAAATAGGTCTATAATTTGTGGGGTCTGATGTACTACCAGATTTAAACAAAGGTATTATTTTACTATTTTTCATGAGATCAGGAAACTCTCCACAGTCAATACAAGCATTAAAGATAACAGCTAGAGTGGGTGCCACAATATCAATAATAGACTTAGCAACTTCCACCGAATGACCCCATAGGTCAGCAGTCTTTTTTACATTCAGAGTGTGAAAGATTTTAATTATATCTCTACTGATAACATGTTCAAAATGAAACTCCGAATCACAAACATTAACATTTTCTTTAAGCAAAGACTCCGCAACAGAAGGTGATGAGTTTAGGGATTTAGTAGTTGAAACAGGAATATCCGAAAAGAAATTTTCAAATGCCTCAGAGACTTGCGAGTCTGATTTAATTATGTTGTCATTAATAGACAGGCTATAGTCAGTATTTCTATCACTGGACCTTCCCGTTTCACTATTAATAATTTTCCAAGTCGTTTTAATTACATTGCCACTGTTCTTTATCTTTGAACTCAAGTAACGTGACTTGGCCATATAACAAACTTGTTTGAATAATTTTGAATATTTTCTAACATATAAATTGAATTCAACAGTGTTAATATAAATCCTCTCATTGTACAATTCATAAAGCCGAGTTCTACTTTTATGAATACCGATGGTAGCCCAATCAGAGAAAGATGCTTTACTATTAACAGAGATAGTCTTGGGAACAAAGGTGGAATCAAATAGCTTACAGTATATATTAAAAAAATTGTCATAGTGATGATTAGGATCAGCATTAACAGCACTGGATAAGACTGGCAATTTATTGATGAGATCAAATCTAAAAACCTCCAAGCGGCTTTCAGTTTTGGGGTTAACAGTGATATCCTTTTTGGCCACTTTTTACTATGGTTTGGAATAGTAATCCTTTGTCCGCAGTGATCAGAATCAAGTAAATTTAAAACTTCTTTGTGGCTTGGTATTATGTTTGTAAAAATATTATCTAGGCACGTGGCACAAGTAGGTGTTATTCTTGTGGGCTCCAAAAATAGGTTTACAAGATTGTAGGACTGAAATAGACTTATAATTTTATTACAATAACCAGAGTTCTCTAATAAATTAATATTAAAATCACCGCAAACGATAATGGCTTTGTTTGAAACACAAATCTTGTGTAAGACTTCATCCATTACCTTTTCAAAGTAGTCATACAATCCTGAAGGGGGTCTGTACACACTTAACACAATGAAGCCCTCCAACTCTATACAGGCAATTTCAGCTGTTCGTTCAACAGACAGGCCCACAATGTCTTTACGATTTTTAAATTTCAACAGGTTACTAACTAAAATTAATGAGCCACCATGTATAGCATTAATTCTGCTAAACGAACTACCAACCTGGTGATTCTTAAAATTAAACAAGAACTGGTGACTTTTTAGCCAATGTTCGGTTATGCAAAGAATATCAATACCATAATGGTTCATGAATAAATCAACCTCTAAATCTTTGTTCATAAATCCTTGAATATTTTGATGCACCAAATTAATATTATCTATTGACTTTAAATTTCCTCCCGAGTTACCTTTGTAATCCTGTATATTGTTATAGCTAGAGGTTGGCTCTATTGTCTTAATTTCTAATTTAAATTATTAATAATGTCAACTGATACCAAATTATTGGCAGAATTAATTCGAATGTCATTGCATTGCTCAAAAGAAGCAAGTTGTTTAGCCAAATTCTTGGCTGTAATAGAAAAAAAATATGATAGTGACACAGCTATCTGTCTTTTAAAGTAATTAGAAAGATAATACATAACATTGTTATGTCTATCTCTTGTCAAATACAAATTCTTAAAATAATTATTAATGTCAATTAAATGTAATATTTTATTATTAAATGTCAAGTTGGACATTGTCATATTTAGTTCAAATCTAATCCTATTTTCTTCCTGTGGCAACTGGTCACTGTAAGGGAATGTAAACAAGACAACCTTTCCAATATTCAGATTGCTTAATGTTTCACAACTCTTAAGCAGTTCTCTTTTGCTCAAATTTCCCCTATTACCCACAAAAATTAACAATGTTGTATCCCGGGAAAAGTTACATTTAATAATTTTTTGCATAATTCCATATAAAGAACAACCAGGCATGCAGTAGTTCAATATTGAGTGACCCGGACATTCATCAGTCAACAAGCGCCCCAAGCCCTTACCTATCTCATCACAGAACAACACAACATCATTACAGTCACGGCTATTGGCACTATTAGCAGAAGGAACTATGACATCAACACAGGGCTGCAGCAAGGTGGTATTACATGATGTCAACGAATGATCCGGTGTAAGCACATCTGATATTAGGCCGCACTCACAGTTGGTTTTTTGTGAGTTAACCAGCTCATTCATCGCCAACACATATTCTCTCATTAGGTCTTCTGAGGTATTATACTTATTAGTCATTGAAATAAGTTTATCTTGCAGATGGTCAAGTTCAGATTGCAATGACTCCATGTCTATGTCATACCTCCTATTACTTTGCTCTAAGTTATAAGAATACATATCCAACTGTTTCAGCAAATTTAATCTTTCCCTGTTCATCTTAACACTTTTTATAAAGTACCTTTGTCTTTTCACCATTTTTTGAGTTTTGACAATGTACTTATTAATTTTTATATATTTTTTTAATTTATTTTTGCTGGTTACTACCCTCACTGAATTTGATGACCTTGTATCATTGTCATCAGTCAAATCTATAGTGTAAGAGGGGTTTATTGCAGAAACCATTGTGGGGGCGATAGGCATCAACTCGCTAAATAGACTCTGATCCAGCGAGGCAGTGATGTTATTATTGGAAGTCTCTAGTTCTATGATTTGACTTTGAGCCTCATGTAGCTGATGTTGTAAGAGGTGTTTCTGACAAAGAACTTGTTCATACTCTAAGCTACACTGGCTGAACCCGTCCACAACAAGCTGGAGCCTATCCCGGGCGTCTATGGCATCAGTGTATTGAATATGTAGCTGAGCCATTTCATTTCTCAACTTCTTATTTGCTTCATGGGCATTGGAGAGGACTCTCTCATTGTCATCGATTTCCCTAAGTAGTTGGTCACAGGACTCCCGCGAAGCCTTTAGTAGGCTCAAAGCCTCTTTGAGTTTGGACTCTTGGAGTTGAGCATGGGCACTACGAGTCATGATCATTATTGAAACTAGGTAAATAAGGAAATGACAAGAAATTAGAAGTGAGGCGGTAGTTGTGGCAGAAAATGAAGATAATCAGTAAAAATGAAAAATGAGATTTAGATTTAAGTAAATAAAAGGTGTTTTGAAAGTAAAAGTTGACCAATAATCGAGTTTGATGTAAATAAAAGGGAGTTCTGTCACCAAACCAAAATAAGGTTATGTTTACGATCAGAGGTTATTGGAATTAATAAGCCTTTCTAAAGGTGAATTACGCTATTGCTGATTAAAATAAAGCACGCAAACAAACTAATAGCAAGTAAAATATAAAATATTATACCTGATACCGAGATGACAATGCAAGATTCACTTGTGCCGGTAACTGTCACCGATTTTTTTACACTAAATACGCACTATCTATGTGAACCTAACACAAAATATACATTATTGTTCCACTAATTATATGAATAATTGGAAGTAGGTCTACAAATCTAAGTAATTTAATATTTAAAATTAAAAAAAACTTTATGAAGAAATTTAAACAGCTGTCAGCTGTAGTGTTGCCACAGGAAAAAAAATTATTGCCCTAATGAGAAATTGTTTCCCCATGCTGGCCTGGGGACAAAAGAAAATCTTAGAATGTGTCAGCTGCATCTCTTTCCGTGCAGATCGTAAGAGGCGATCGAGGGATATGGGCCGAGGAAGGAAGCTTGGTGTTGGGTTTAGTGTTTTTTTTAAATGGTTTCTTCCTTGATCAAACAAGCTCAGGGTTTTGTTTTGTTCTGTTTTGTTTTTTTTTTGGTTGGACTACTCATTGTTATGACCAATACTTATCATTAATTACCCATTAACTTCGTTTATTTAGTTCGCTGAGGGCAGCGAGCGGTTCTCCTTGGTCGAACCTTTTCCTAGGAGGGGAGGTATTGTAACGTTGTGATTATTTCTTATTTTATTTATTATTTTTTGCCTTTACTAAGCATAGGGAAATGCACCCTTTTGTGGTCTATGGTTATTGATACTAATTGTCTATTACTATTTGTTTTGCTTTATCTGTGACATTTATTGTCGTTTTGACGTTTCAGTGTGACAGTTTTTTGTCAAATTCCCAAGTTTGTGGGGAGGATTGATTTGTAATGTTGGCATTGCATTGTTTTTTTTTGGATATCAACAACGTAATGGTCGCTGCTTTCATTGTGAAAATGAATTGTCGTATTTTTTCATTAATGGATTTTTGTAGACCAAGTTATATTGTCATTGGATTTCTGCAGATTGGAATCTTGTAAGCGGGGAAATCTCCCACCGTTCAAAGGGGTAATTTGGTTTCGGGTGTTTGGCACCGAGAGAGATTCTGGACAGCCAAAGAAAAAGGAGGCGAAAATACCTGTGGAGTCACGTAGCGATCGGAAAAAAGGCTTTTCGATGTCGATAGATCTGACCGGCAGGGCGTCGGGCAGACGGCCTGGACGGGCTTAAAGAAAATAAAGGCTTCTGACACGGTGTGCTGATTTTGGGACAATCGCGGCCGTGTGGACCAGCCAGCAAGCAGCAATAAGCCCAAGCAATCCTGTGCATGTGGCTGGGTCTCCCAGGCGGAGAATTTTTCTATTGGAGCGCCACCTGGGCGTGTCTTTTTTTATTTTTGTCATATTCTTCTACCTTCAACCCCGTTGGTTTGGAGAGGCAGGACACATGGTTTCAAGGACAAAGAAGGCCAGGAACTTCCAAGGATGTGTCGCAAGTACCCTCTTATCTCAATTTAAATAACATTCTTGTACCCGTAGAAAACTCATTTACTATTATATTACCGGTGGTGACCTTTTGTGACCTTTTGTGACCTTTTGTGACCTTTTGTGACCTTTTGTGATATATATAATTTTCCCCATTTTGGATTTGTATAATTCTGTAGTCATAGTGGATGAAATCCACAGCCTGAGTAAGCTGAGCTAGAGTTAGTGGGCAATCTGCTAGGCTACTGTTGCGCGTGAAACCTGGACGCTCCAACAGACCACTCTTGGAGCCGCTAGGATTGACCCAACCTTATTGAGGTTAACAATAAAGCTATATTGTTTATTTACATTTAATAAGAGTTAAAGATAGTTTCCTGTTGTTACATATAAAAGCTTGTAATTAAAACATAGTAGTTCAACAAACTATCATTTTTTTTTATTTTCACACCCGATTAGCCGAACCTCTACTTTTCTCTTTTTTTTTGTCAGGGAGTAAAACCCGGGCAACCTCTAATTTTACACACTGACACAATCCTATGAAAAAACTAGGTAGAAATTGACACTTAATTTGTCGACAGACAGATAACTGAAGGGTAGACCAACAATATTCGTCAATAAAACAACATTTTTTACGACGCGACATGAAGTTTTACTGCGCGGCAAACAGTTATAGTCCCAAGGAGAGTGGCCTAGTAAAATAATAACTGAGACATAAGTTTTTATCTCAAAAATCATCTCTATGAGATCACGACTCAACCCAAGAGTCGTTACAATTGCCATTAAAAGTTACTCTGAATTAGTAATCAATAGAGTTTGAAGTTCGGGACTCTAAGCACGATTGTAAAGATGATAGAGCACAGTTCAAAAGTATTAGACATTATGAATGCGTCGGTTGGTCGGCTGGCTCCCCGTAGAGCCGCTTTGTGAAGAAAAATTTAAAGCTTAAATCCCAGTTTTAAGTTAGGTGGGACAATTTTCTCTGCGGAATAATTTTTCACTTTTCTTATGTGTGTGTGCCATGTATTATAACGCTAGCTTTTGTTGGCAGGTTAGCTTGGGTGCTCAGCTTAAGTAGTAATAAAAAGGCAATCTCTTTCTTCATGATTAAGTGTTCAAGTTAAAATGATTTACAATTCATTAAGTTTGAAGGTTTGTTTGTATAATATGTCTCAATTTTTACGTCTATTTTTTGTTTGTTCATTCGCCTGTGTATTGTACGCACGTCCTTCATCATTTTTGAAGCGTTTCTTACTAAAGTTGGCATCAACTTTCAGTCACTCAGAACTTCAGTATTTGACGTGGAGTGACTGCCTTCTGACTTCCTCAACCCAATTACAGTGAAATGCCAATATTCTGAGGTTATATAGGTTTTTGGCTACCTATAGGTCAGTACCGTAGTAGGTAGTCTTAGGCGCTACCAAATGGCTATTAATGACAATTCATTAATAGTCATTTGGTACCTCCTAAGATCGGTTGTAGGTACAAAACAAATCGAATTATTTTATTTTACATATACCAACCATCCATATTTCAACCATCTTGAGGAAACCTGGACTTTAAGTCTGAAACCGCCAACCCGCATTGAGCAAGCGTGGTGATTACGCTCAATCCTTCTCTGTATGAAAGGAGACCTGTGCCCAGCAGTGGGACGATAAAAAGGGAGAAGAGCTAGCAAGAGTTTTCACGGTTACTCTTTTAAAAATAATTGGCTTTTATTCTGCACGGTTAGCGCAGTGGTAAAGCTATTAACTGCTGTGCCGAGTGTCGAGGGTTCGATTCCCGCACGGAACAAATATTTGTATGACCTACAGGTAGTTGTTCCGGGTCTGGCTGTTTATGTATGTGAGTTTATATGTTTGTGAACGCACCCACGATACTGGAGTAATTCTTAGTGTGGGGCAAAGTCTTTTTTTTTTTAATAAAAAACGAAATAAATGTTTTCCTGTCACAGTAGATATCAAGTGTCAACAAGTATCAGATAAAATAAGAAGGGGTCTACAGATTTAGAGGAGGCGGTATATAGAGCGTGTCTACAAAAGCTTCAGAGTCCTTACATGTACGAATATATTTCGTACATGTAAGGACTCTGAAGCTTTTAAGCTCTGAGCTCTGAAGAATCTATCAACAGAATAGATAAAAATATAAAATATGTCGCCTTAAGTATTGACAAAGTTTATTTTCTTTCAATCGCGATTTTTTCATGAAATAACGAAGGCGACGTTGAAATACAACACATTACATAAATCTATGAGTTGGAAAACACTATTTTCGTAACAACATACAATTTCATTCGGAATAAAGTAGTCAATCGCTTTTAGCAAAATATAATTTTGCTCTTGACTACGTACAATATATTTCTGCATCGTTCTCACACGGTTGATTTCAACATGAATGATGTAATCAAATATTTGTATCAATAGCTTGATAATTTAAAAGAGTGTTCATGGAGTTTTTTGCCCGTTCTTCCCCATAGGTACCTACTCTTTGGAATGGGCGACTAGCTTCATCTTACTAACTGACCAACCTTCTGACAATTCAAAAGTGCCTGTAACTGGTTTATAATTAAAATAATTATAATAAATGCTTTGATTTTGATTTATGCCTATGAGAATAGGACAGAGGTGGCTCAGTGGTAACGGCTGCGACTTATGAGTTGTAGGCCATAGGTTTGCATCCAGACAGGCAATTTACTCTGTGTAAATTCTTTCATCACCACTGTTCTTAAAATATCGAATGAAAATAAATGGTGAACCATAAATTTAAGGACATGTGCCCACTGGGCCCGCGTAGTGGTATAGACCAAGGGGCTATTGTCTGTGAAGGATCACAGAGAATAGCCTGTAGGTACCTCAGTAATGGGAATATTAACTGGAGTGCAGTAATCAATATACAGGGTGTTTGGTGCATCGTGTGTCAAATTGAAATGGTCGACTGAAGGGTTCATTTGCTACCCTTAGAAACCCCTCATGTTGTTGATCGTTTTTATCGACTTTTTAATGTATTACTAAATAAATACCCGAATTTTACATTTGAATACTAATTTTAAAAAATATGTAAGGCGTAGACTCTGAAATTTAGTTTTATTTCGATGTGCATCGTTTCAGAGTACAAAATTAGTGACACAAGTCACCTAGATTTTTTTTTTAATTCTCTCGCAAAAGTAAAACTTAAATTAAAGCTGTACATGTTCCAGCTGTTTATATGGCTACAAAAAAACAAAAGCCACAGGGATCTTCCAACTCCCTCATTAATTTTCCAGTATATCCTCTTGCTAATATAATAAAAACATGTTTATTTCACCACATATGTAACGCTAATGATGTGCCACACGCCATAAAAATCTTTTAACAACTTCGTGAATTCGCTAGAATTATGAATCGAGTCACCAAAGGCAAAATTATGATTAAAAAAATATTTTTGCTTAAATTATACTTACCTAAGAAACCTATAAATCTGTTATCTGGTTCTTATAACTTAAAACCTGTCTCGTACCTCTATCTTTTCGTAGGATTTACTTGATATAAAAAAAAAAACAAAAACAAAATGGCACCCAGTAGACTGTGACGCATTGACAAATTGTTTTCACTAACTCATGAACTGTAAAGATTGAGCGACCTCAGTTGACTAAAGAGCCATTGTTGGGTAACCAAACCTCTGTACAACTCTAAAAGAAAGTAAAGAAACATCCATTCATGAATGCAGTCATTCTGAATGCAGCATAACAATCGCCTACTCCCCATCCATCACCCAAGCATATTTCTGACTACCAACTACCAAAAATTGCAGCAACAAATCATCCAAACCTGACATCCAACCCTCAAAATCAAACTACAGTTGAACAATTCACAATTCAAAATGGCGGCCCCGAAACCGGAATCACGGGTCACAGAATTTATTTCACTATTAATGTTTGGAAACACTGGGGGCTAGTTATTTATTTCAGTAATTCTCACTTGTTTGTGTCCAGTTAAGTTCTACCCATCCCTCCATTTGGGCAGACAGTCGTAATATTTTATGGGCAAACTTAGATGATCTATGAACCTATAGCCAGTGGGCAAGGCCTACAACAATGCGCCCTTCATAAGGTCCAACGATACTTGTGAAATAGAATTTGTTTGGACTCTTGAATTGGACTTGGATAAAAGGAATTCAATTCTACATTCCTTGCCGAAATAAAACGATTTGGATACTGATAGATTTATATGAAATTTGTAACTAATTCTTACGAGCAAACATTTATTTGATTACCTTAAATAGATTATTTGCTCTTTTAAACCGATTTAAAAAAAAGGAGTTTATCAATTCGACCCATATTATGTATGTAATTTTCCACTTCCTTTCTTGCACAAAAAAATGTTTTTTTTTAATACACTATTTTTTGGAAGCACTGTCTACCTCTACATATGTATTTATGTCAGTTCACAAAGTATCACAACTACGATCTTAACAAAAGTTTTTAAGATATTTATTCCGAGATGTGAAAAACATTCCACCAGGAAAAATATTATGTTTCAAAGGATTTTTTTTAATAAATATGTTACGACCAACAGATTTAATTAACCATTTAGTTAACCACCTATCCACTTAACTAAACGGCTTCCATCGAGTAATGGCCTATATAATATTCAATAAACTGTTACCAATTACGTGCTGAGCGTATTGGACCCAGTAACCAGCCAGGAAACCACGTCCAAATGGGTTAGGTTTGAACTGTGAACATCCGTGTGCGAGCTGAGAGAGCGAAGCGAGGCAAGCACTACTTGCAAAGGCGAGGCGCTTGATTAAACGGCTAATTTGACCAGTTGGTTACGACATATGTACATTACGATCACTCTGGCCAGGGCCTTGGTATTTGAAATTAGGCCGGCCTCCTGTGACTTCGTTCGCGTGGAGTAGTTATTTGAACATTTTATTTTAACCCCCAAAAGAGTTATTTTAAAATCGTAGTATCTTATAAGATGCTGATTGAAATTAAGTGATGTCAAAGAGAATTTTGGTCAAAATTAATTAATTATATAATTAATTAATTACATATAATATTGGTCGCAGCGTGATGTTAAATAGACTAAAGCCTTCCTGGATTAATGGGCTCTCCAACCCAAAAATATTTTTTCATATCGGACTAATAGTTGTCAGATGATTGCGTTCAAACAGAAAAAACAAACAAACTGTTCAGCTTTATATATTAGTATATACAATGTGTAAAGAAAACCCTGTCCGATCCATGAAGGTATTGTTAGGTATCGATATCTGATTCTACCGCCGGGCTAAATTTAAAAATTCGGTCATAATAACACCGCCAAAAATAGTGTTGTCACTTTTTTAAAAATTACCAAATTTTGGGGCAGTTGGAATTAATTCACGGAAAAAAAAGATTGTTTCAAAATTCAGTAGTATTGTTACTATGATGATTATGTAAAATACTTTATTTGGTCATGTGCTTACCTATACTTTATTATCCTTATGGGTCGGACGGGGTTTTCTTTGCATATTGTATATACCTACAAAGATTATGTGCAGCATCTGGGCAAGCCCAGTTATGTTAGCTCAAAACATACATTTCTCGATATTATAAGTTTTCCGAGTTCACGCAAAACATGGATAAACCTACTTAGAGGAGCTGCCTTCCAAGATTTCCAATAAATGGGGATTCAAGCGGTATAAATATTTAACTTCCATACCGGGAAGTTTTATTGCTTTGGAATTTATAGTTGGTAGTGACAGTTTTACTATTATTTTAGTTAGTAAATGTTTACTGGTGAACATGGGTGTCACTTTAGTTGGATATTGCTGTTATCTTCATTACTACGACCATTTACTTGCACACGTAGGTAAAATATCGATCATGAGAAAATTATGCATTACCTACGTAAAGCATTCATTTGAAATAACGTATTCGCGTTACTGCTTTATTTGAAGCCAATTCTTAGGTACTTACTAATACTATAAATATGAAAGTGAGTTAGGTTGTTTGTTCCGCTTTTACGTAAAAACTACTGAACGGATGTTTATGAAATTAGGCACATAGATAACTTATAACCAGGAAATACATAAGTAGGATACTTTTAATCCCGATAATCGAAAGTCACGCGGGTAAAACCGCAGGCGCCGCTAGTTTAGATAGAGATAGATCAGATAAATTTGAATAAATATATCTGATCTATAAAAACACTAAACTGCTGTAGTATTGACTTAGGCCAATAGTTCATTAAATTATTCATTGTAAATAGGCCCTTACTTTTCAACTTTATAACTTACAAGTATGAGAAAATAGAATTGATTCGAGGCGCCGTATTCAAAAAGTTGTTTCGGCTGGAAAAAGTATAAGTATATTTTTATTGAAAACAGCTCCAAACCGTAGTCACTCTTTCAAAATGTTTAAAAATATTTATACTAGCTTCTACCGAAACTCTGTTCACGTAGAAGTACCAAAATTAACAAAAAAATATATATAACTTATGTTATTCGCCTGTAATGTATCTTTCGATACAAGGGTTTTTGGTTTACCCTTAATTTAGGGTATAAATGAAACCATATAAAAGAATTGATAGGCATATGAAATATTTTTCAATTATAATTTACTAGCTTTCCGCCCGCGGCTTCCCCTTCCTTCTTCGTGTGGAATTCGGTTATATCGCGCTTTTAAGATTCCTCATTTTCGGGGATTAATTATCGTATCACATTTAGCTTCTAAGTTTACATGTGCATATTCGTTTGCAATAGTTTATTGTTTTAAACGACACACATCAGCATTATCCGCAATCACCGAATTGGTATGAAGCTAAAAATATTTTTGTTTTCCTTCGGGAATATCATATTTTTCAGCGATAAAAAGTACCCTATTATTTAATTCGGACTTCTAACTTTACGTCTGCAAAATTTCAAAGCAATCGGTTCAGGAGTTACGGCGTGAAAGCGGAACGAACAAACAAACTCACTTTCCCATTTATAATATTATAGTAAGGATAAGGATTTCTTTTCATATTTCATACAAAATAATTCGCGATTATAAAATAATGTAAAACACTTGCGTGGAATTGTAAATGCTTTAAATATGAATTTGGTTTGATGATTAGTTTGCGTGACAATGAATCACTCGTATTTAACAATTAATCTTACAAGTACACACATATCGATGCCAGAAAGGCAAATTTTCTTATAGACCATTTCATGAAATGGTCAAAAAATTAATTTGAAGGTTGGTAGGTAGGAGGCACTTTTCATTAATAGTTTTGTTAAAACATATCATTCACAACAAGTTCTTTTTTTAAAAAAAGAAAAGAATACCGAACTAAAAGGTTGAAAATAAATATAGTTTAATAAACTAAAAAAACATGCTTTTAAAAACATCAAACTAAAAAGTTAAAAATATTTTTTAAAAAAGCGTGAGGCGCTTTGTGTCACAATTTTTGTATATTAAACGCCTCACGCTTTTTTTTTAAATTAATTTTAACTTTTTAGTTTGACGTTTTTAAAAGCACGTTTTTTTAGTTTTTGTCACAAATTTGTGTCACAATTTTTGTATATTAAACGCCTCACGCTTTTTTTAAAAATTAATTTTAACTTTTTAGTTTGATGTTTTTAAAAGCACTTTTTTTTAGTTTTTTAAACTATATTTATTTTCAACCTTTTAGTTCGATATTCTTTTTTTTTTTTAAAAAAAGAACGAACGAACGTATTGAAAACGGTGGGACATTTTACAGTAATGAGCCGCTCACTCGTAGTCCAAAGAGTTAGAAACGGACAAACAAACAAACAAGCAGCCAAGCAAGCAAACATACAAGTGAAGCTAATAAAAAGCATGTAATAAATATAAAAGAACTAATACATTATGCAAAAACAAAAAAGCAACGTACGGACGACAGCAGGTTAAGCTACACCTAACTGTCAGATATTCCCAATCAACTTTGAGCCTTAATGCTTTAGAGATAAAGTTAAAAATCGAATAAGAAAATCTGACAGATTGTAGTACCTTGATGTGCTGTCGTCTGTACATCTTTTAATTAAATAAATAACTATTCAACAATAACATCGTTCAGCTGTATGAAAAATAATGTAACAAATGTTACAACATATTTTGCGCCAAGTTATCTCTTTTTAAAAATTAATAACTAGTGCTTGACCTCAATCCCACCTGATGGTAAGCAGTGATGCAATCGTTGATGGTAAAGCGCGCTAATTAATTAAGAGTCTATTCACTCTAACCTTAAAACACTGAAATTGTAGTCCGACGGAAACACCGCCGCTGGCAAATTGTTCCAGTCCCTCGATGTACGCTGTATAAAAGACGAGGCGAAACGCGTCCTTCGGATCGTTGTGGTGTTAACAACTTAAGGGTGGAAACTCACCGTACGACGGGTCGTCCGATGATAGAACAGAGATGGGGGAATTAAATCATGCAATTCCCTCGCACACTCTCCAAAATGCATCCTTTTAAACACCGACAGGCTGGCTACTGTTCGTCTATGCTCCAGGCTTTTTTTTTCACTTAATTGTATGTTTGGAACATGTCGTTGTTTAGAGGAAATAAATGTATTTTCTTTCTTTTTATATAAAAAACCATAGTATTTCAATCATTAAACAATGTGTAACGGAAAGCGTACAGACATACCAAAGGACGGCTCCTTTGGTTAACATCAAACGATATTGGAAAGGTTGTTGAATCCTTCAATTTTCGGAAGTAATAACAATTTTTAATACATTGATACCAAATACCGAAATCTTCAAATTGATATAAACACTTACCCAGCTTTGTCGCGACGTTGGTGACGTAAAATGTTATTGACCTATGTAGCATAGTGTCACCTTTGTATAGTGATTTTGTATCAGCAGTATATAATCTGTATTGTTTAAAGACAGCACTAGGATTTAAGTTTCACATTGTAGAGAGATCGTCAATATCACCAAGACAATGGGACGGGTGATTAAATTAATTTGTTATTAGCAGACAAGAAAAAAAAACATCACCATTAACAAAGATAATAATAAATCACTAATTTTGTCTAACAAATTCAATTTTCTATTATACTGTTTTCCTTTGACGAAAACTAGAAAAACATTTCAAAAGCCGTAGTAGGAACATAACAAGTTTAGCCCATTTCCTATAGAACTCACGTTTCTCTTTGAACTATTAATTCTTACGACGAAACCTCCATTTATTTTAATTCCATTACAATCTGAAGCTTTCAAATAAACTTTTATAATAATACAATTTATATAATAATTATTTATTTTATATTTTGGTCTTATTTACTTAAAAAAAAAGGTTTTAAGCAAGCAAACACCCTTATACGAAACATGGATTTTATTTAGATGAGGTGTAAGGCACCTAATTGGTAATTAAATTATGCACCTAACCATTATAGAAAAGCAGTGCTTTATACAAAAATGACAGCTTAGTTGGGTACTGAGTACTCACATTAGTGTAATGACACATCTGCGGAACGTACGGCGCCGAAAACTCAGCGGCTGAAGCGTCAGTCACAATATTCAGTTGTTATGACAAACCAAACGATCTAAACGCGTCGTCTTGTTCAGCGCGCTACGCGGCGGAAAGTTACGTGGCGTCATCGTCAGTAAATAAAATATGACACTTGTTGTGCGGCTTTTGTAACGTACCTGAATTGCCCAGAAAAATGGATTTAATTAGAATATTAGCTATAATAGAGGGCTTAGAAGACGTTGCTGCTCTTCGTTACCGACACGCGCGCGATGCAAAACACACACCGAACGTTCAGCTACGCCCGCCGAACTTTTGGTCGCGCAACGCATCGCTCCGGCCGAAGGAATGTTAGGCCCTACGCCGAACGCGGCGTAATTGCGCCTGGGCCTGTAGCCAATCTAGCGCGACGCGATAAATCACGTGGTCAATCGTTCCCACCATTGGCTGGTTTGGTATTCGATTTCGCTTCGCTATGAAGCGATGTTACATTGGCTACAGGCCCTGGTCTTGTAGCCAAAGTAACATCGCTTCATAGCGAAGCGAAATCGAATACCAAACCAACCAATGGCGGGAACGATTGACCACGCGACGCGATAAATAACGTGGTCAATCGTTCCTGCCATTGGTTGGTTTAGTATTCGATTTCGCTTCGCTAGGAAGCGATGTTACATTGGCTAGGGCCCCTGGGCCTGTAGCCAAAGTAACATCGCTTCATAGCGAAGCGAAATCAAATACCAAAGCAACCAATGGCGGGAACGATTGACCACGCGACGCGACAAATCACGTGGTCAATCGTTCCCGCCATTGGTTGGTTTGGTATTCGATTTCGCTTCGCTACGAAGCGATGTTACATTGGCTAGGACCGCTGATGTGTCATAGAGTACTTAAACTACGCTGCGAGCGTAAGTATTTAGCCTAACTTCGGCGCTGTATCATCCGCAGATGTGTCGCGACACAGTAACTATTAAGAACTTGTGACTTAAACTCAGTAAAGTTCGCAATACAAATACTGACTCAAAGGTAAAGGAACTAAAATTAGATCTCGTTTTGTAATAAAGAAGTTAGAATTTGAGATGAAAGTAATAGATTTTTTACTGCCAATTTTGTTGAACAATGTTTCTAAACATAATATATAATATTTTGTGAAAGAATATCAGGTTTAGATAATCCATTATAATCACACCTTACCTATAAAAAACACGTTCTCTTATCCTAACACGCGTCAGTTTTTATTTTTAGGTACACAGCCTCAAAATTCTTTTTGCACTTCTACGAATCCAAACGTACACACCATAACCTCTAAACTTACAACCACTTCACCACACAGATGGTAATCTCAAATTTGCATAAACAATACATAGTCAGATACACGTCGTCCCCACCTGCGACATACTTACACAATACTCATGTATTCATGATAAATACATAATAATATTTGCATGTATATGTGCCGTACCTTTTGTCACCGGTACTAGTACTTTTAGCGTGGATACCAGAACCAAAGATTACATAATTTGGCACAGAACGTCAGCTTCCTCCAACGAGCGAGACGGCACGAACACATAGACACGCGTCACATGCAGTGAGTGCAAGCCCAATACTCGCGGTCCACTGTCTGAACATTAGTAAGAAGATGCGGACCCGTCCAAAACCAAATCCATCAAATCAATTGACAAACCTAATTAATATTCATTGAAATTTCAACAGTGATATTTGTTTAATTTGAAATAACATAAATTTTATAACTTTTGGAATAGACTTTTCCCACGTATTCAACCACATTACAGGCGTAGGTGTATGTGTGGGTGTGCCACACATCCACCTACATCACCCACATCCAGTCCTTGCTTATATTTTTAATATGTAATGGTAATGTTAAAGTAAGTCTTATACCTATCAAAACTCCCACCAAGTGCCGAAAATAGTACTTAAATGAATAATTTTAAGAGGGAGGCGCCTGTGCTGGGCACGCCACAATAGCGGCGGTAAGTCCCCTCTTTGAGGAGTGTCTAGAGAGGCGCCACGGCGCCCTCACCTTCCGCCTGGCGCAGGTCCTCACCGGACACTGTTGTTTCGGGAGGTTCCTGTTCCGTATAAGGCGGGAGGAAACGCCAGGGTGTCACCATTGTGTGGATCGCCCTGAGGACACGGTGGAGCATACGGTGGAGGTCTGCCCGGCTTGGGTAGAGCACCGCCGTGTCCTCGTAGCGGCGATCGGCGGTGATCTCTCGGGTCCGACCCTGGTCCAGGCCATGGTCCGGAGCGAGAGTGCATGGCAGGCCGTCACCTCCTTCTGCGAAGCAGTAATGCTGGCAAAGGAGGAGGCGGAGCGCGAGAGGCAACGGGAATCCCAGCGCCCTCACGCCACTAGCCACCGCAGGAGACGCCCTGGTCGGGAGGTGACACCAAACTCCCAGCCACCGTAGGCACGGGCCTGCGGGCGGTGAGCAATAGGCAGCTCGCCGCCCGGTAAGGACCAGGCCCGAGTCGACGGCGCGTCGTGTTTCACGCGCGCCTCAAAGAGATGTCAGCACATCATGACGGGGTCCACGAAGACCGATGCCTCCTGGGTCAGGGTTGCGGGTTGGTTAAACAAGAAACCGTGGCCCTGGCCGTCCCACAGGCAAGTGAAGAAACACTGGTGGGTTTTAGTCAGTAAAAGTCTAACACGCCCTTCCGCTCCGCCCAGAGCGGAAGAAGTCATTTGATGATTTCCCATCCTAACAAAAAAAAAGGCACCTGTGCTTGTAAACAGTTTATACTAGCACGGACACATACGGTCACTCTGTTTCAAAATGCATAGCGTTGTACTTAACTGTTTTCTTTCTTTTTTAAGTTTCACTAGCTGCGCCTCGCGGTTTCACCCGCGTAGGTTTCGATATATTTTTTTTTATATGCTCCGCTTCTATTGGTCGTAGCATGATGTTATATCACCTAAAGCCTTCCTGGACTAATGAGCTATCCAACGGAAAAAGAATTTTTCAAATCGGTAATCGGAACTCCTCAGATTATCATAATAATAATCATATATATATCAATAATAAATCATATAATACAATTTTTCCATCTCAATCTATTCCATAGATTCATCATCAGTCTTTACTCGTCCACTGCTGGACATAGACCTCTTTCATGGCACGCCAACAAGCTCGATCCTGAGCAGTTCTCCGCCAGCCACTACCAGCCATTCCATAGATTGAGATGGAAAAATTGTATTTGGTTTTTTTTTAATAAAGATTAAATTATTATTATCCTTTATTTAATTATATACACTTATAAATTAGCCTTCCTGGATTAATGAGCTATCCAACGCAAAAAGATTTTTTCAAATCGGACCCGTCGTTCCTCAGATTATCATAATAATAATCATATATGTATACTTATATCAATAATAAATCATATAATACGATGATGATAATACGAGATGAGATGGAAAAATTGTATTTGGTTTTTTTTTTATAAATAAAGATTAAATTATTATTACCCTTTAATTAATTATATACACTTATAAATTACATTTTTAAATATTTCTACATAAAAAAAAATATAAAAAACATATAAAAATATAAAAAATAATAGCCCACCGGTATCGGGAACATGGTCCAAGCTACCGGCGGTCAAGGCTCCTGAGAGAGGAACTTCCTGACAATGCGAGCCATGTCCAGAATTACAACTTTCTGAATCAAGCCCTTGATCCAGCTGCCTAACGAGAGCCTCCTGAGGTGTTGGTCGAGGCTCTTGGCTATAGAGCCATTGGCTGTCACGACTATCGATACAATGATTGCTGAATCCACCTCCCACATGTCGACAACCTCGTGAGCCAAGTCAAGATACTTGATTTGTTTATCTTTCTCGGCTTTCACGAGGTTCTCATCATGCGGGATGGTTATGTCAACATTCATTGGACGCCGCTCTGATCGATCCATCATCACTATATCAGGCTTACAAACTTTGGCAACAATAGTCCTGTCAGTGATGATGGATCGATCCCAGTACAAGGTGATATAGCCATTTTCGAGAACTGGGTCGGGCGTATACCTGTAGTACGGCACCTCCGATGATATCAAAACCGGCATGGCATGATAGAAGACTATTAAGTACTTTTTTCAGACGGCCAAAGAAGCGTTCCTTCAACGATTGCTTCATGTCAGTATCGTTGATACCCAACGCTTCCGACATACCCAAATACTTATAGGTTTCGGATGCGGAGAGGGCTCTAAAGTTTATGGAACTCGTGAATTGGGTTCCCACGTATTCCACAATCTCTCCTCGCTTTACATGCATGACCGCACATTTGTCCACACCAAATTCCATCCTGATGGAGCTACTGAAAGTTTCAGTAATTTTCAGTAGCTCCTTCAGTTGCGAATCGGTGTGAGCAAAAAGTTTCAGGTCATCCATGTAGAGGAGGTGCGATATAACCTGACCACCTCTCCTCAACCGATAGCCTAGACCTGAATCCTCCAATAGTGTGCTTAGAGGATTCAGTGCTAAGCAAAACCAAAGTGGACTCAAACTATCGCCCTGAAATATACCTCGCTCGATCCTATCGGTTCGCTATTCCTCTGAATATTTCGACATCCTGGATAGCGAAGGACTGTCCTCCATGTCCTCATACACGTCATCAGGAAGGTGCGTAGAGTTGCATCCACTTTATACAACTCCAGCACCCGCATGAGCCATGTATGTGGCACTGAGTCATAGGCCTTCTTATAATCTATCCAACATGTCGACAGATCCTTTCGGGAACGACGAACCTGTTGGCTAATGGCCATATCAATGAGGAGGCAGACATGATGGAGTTGCTGTCAATATGCGTGTTAATTTTAGATTTCAAAATGGATGTAAGAACTTTATAGACCGTCGGTAAACACGTGATCGGCCTATAATTTTTGGGTTCCGCGGTGCTACCTGATTTATGGAGCAGGTGGGTTACTCCAGTTGTTAGAAACTGGGGTAACGAACCAGACTCTAAAGCAGTCAAATTATTATTATTATTATGTGTGTGTGTGCGCCATTGTTTTCGGTTGTTGTGTGAAACAAGCTTTCTGTACCATGTATAGTCCATGGCTGTATCGAGCTATTGATACCTCAGTAGTATTCGGCAAATCCGCACGTCGAAATGATTCAAGCTTGTGGAAAAGGAGACCTGGTTTAAGAAATACCTCATAATGTGGAAACATAGGGTGGAGAGTTTGGGGCTGATACGCTGTTTGTACAATAGAGCTACAATAAATAATGCGCTTATCATTAATAGATTTTGGGCTTGAGCTGCGTCCGATTTCCATACACTGATTGTTCTTTGATTTTTCCTCTTGTAGTTTTAATTTGTAATTGTTTATGTTTTTTACCCAAAGCCAGTATTACACACTATGTAGCCAAGCATATTGTACGTTACAGAATTGCATCGCTGACAGGAGTGTTCGGCACTGGTACAGCTACACAGGAGCTAAACTTAGTATTCGGGAACACTGTTGGAGCTGCTGAACCTTGGACAAAACTATCTTTGCATTGTGTAGATTCAATTTCTTAGTATTGTATAATTGCATGGCACACGTGCGAGCACAATGTACTTGCTATAAAGCATCTATTTGTTGGGTTATTTTAATTTATGAATTGTTGTTTTTTTTGCGTTTTCCATAATGGACGCTCTCAGCATACAATATACACACGGTTGATTTCAACATGAATGATGTAATCAAATATTTGTATCAATAGCTTGATAATTTAAAAGAGTGTCCATGGAGTTTCTTGCTCGTTCTTCTCCACAGGTACCAATTTTTTGGAATGGGCGACTAGCTTCATCTGACTGACTGACCGACCTTCTGACAATTCAAAAGTGCCTGTAACTGGTTTATCTATACTCTATACTAATATATAAAGAAGAAGTAGTTTGTTTGTTTGTTTGTGCGCGCTAATCTCGGGAACTACTGGACCGATTTGAAAAATTCTTTTTGAGTTGGATAGCCCATTAATCCAGGAAGGTTTTAGGCTTTGCTAACATCACGCTGTGACCAATAGGAGCGGAGCATAACTAAACCACGCGAACGACGTCGCTGGCGGCCGCTAGTTTGAAATAAATGCTTTGATTTGATTTGATCCATTGCCACGTAGCCATTTTATTTTTGTAAAAATGCAGGGGGTGTTCCTATCAAAGTAACTCAGTTACTGAAGATAACAAAAAATATCGAAAAAGAAAGACGTACATGTCAATTTCTTAGACAAAGGCTTTCGTATCATTATCTATGATATATGTATTGAAACGGCATTACTTTTTTTTACCTATTTGTTATTGCTGTGAAAATTGCAACTGTCTTTAAATTGATACATTGTTCATGAGTTACGCATAGTGACAGACACACTGACAGACAAAGAGTGTAGTGGGGCCTCCACTACACTGTTCATTTCTGTCTGTAAAAGAGAAAAATTAACTACTGAAATAATGTGTACCACCACAATGAAAACATGAGCTTATGTGAATGTTATTTTTATAACAATGAGTATGTCATTGTGTGTTAAATTGATGTCATGTGAACATAATGTGAGAACAGCCTAATGTGAGGCCACCGATAAATAAAGGCCACCGAGCTCTATGTATCTCCATTAACGTGTCAAAACACTTCTTTATTTATTATTCTCTAAGTAAGCTATTGTTAACATTTAAGGTTGTTTTCGATAATAGCACGTATAAACATACTAATGACTTGTAATTCTATGCTCTTTGTTTTTATTTCATTTACAAGGCAGTAAATATGGGTCATCTGGTATCAGAGAAAAGTTGTCCCTGTCACATGAAGCCCCGCACGGCGCGGCGCGGCAGTCTCTTTCTAAAGCTCGAAGTGTTATTTCAACACAAAGGTATTGTGATTCTGGGAAATTATGTACCTAGTTGATAGGCAAAATGACACCCTTCTTCTATTGGTCGTACCAAACCTATTTGACCCACTTGTCAAATATGGACAGTTTTGTCATACGGAATTGACATAAATAATAGAATAAATATATTCTATTATTTATGTACGGACGACAGCAGGTCAAGCTACCCGAAACTCAAATATTTTCAATCAATCTTGAGCCTTAATGCTCTAGCGATAAAGTTGAAAATCTAGTAAAATAATTTGACAGACTGAAGTAGCTTGATGTGCTGTCGTCTGCACACACAATAAAATACATAAGGATATGTCAAAATTAAGATCTATGTACAAAGGTGCTGCTTATATCTTAAAGCAGCTCTCTGTATGTACAGAGAGCTGCTTTAGAGAAAGTAATATAACCTACATTTCTGCTTTACTTCTCCTTTCGCAGGTCTGTTGAAAGAAATTTCAACACAAAGGTATTGTGATTCTGGGAAGCTCTCTGTATGTGTAGCCTAGGCAAGTATTTTTCATAGCACGGCTCCCATAATATCGAAAAATATTTCGCGAAGGTTAAACGGAATTCTTACAATCAACCATTGAAACTTTGAAGTGTTCGATTCCATTTGCAACCTCTTATAATTTTACAGAACCGGCGACCCCCTCAATGAAGTTTGGGACTCCCTAGGAGGTCACACACATTAAAAAACACTGGTCTAACCTGATTTAATGGCCAATAATAGTAATAAAGTCAGCAGAAATAATAGGTATACAATCGTAACGTGAATAATTTCGATATAATTGGGGACTTTACAATATATACCATATTGACAACGCGTAGGTACGAGTATCGTAGGTATTATTGGACATAATTGAGTAGTATTACAGAAAGTCACAAATTCAATGCCAGTCATTTTAACGTCGAACAAATGTGTTATGTAGATATATAGTTATTTACATTTATATTTGGTGTTGAAGGCGGAGTATCAGCCGCTTGTTTTTTTCTTCTATTATTGTACAAATATCTACTTTTTATAAAACGTCCAACAATATTGACTGATATTTTAGTATCGTTCCTAAAAACGGTCTCCTTGAATGGTTTGCCCAGAGCACCACCACTGATCGACCAACCGGTACGACCTTCTCGGTGTCCAGGGGATTTATGTGGTCTTCACAAGTTCACCGGTCTATCAAGGTATGCAAAGTTCCCTCATCTTCCATAGAATAAAAATTTTTTCCTGTATCCTGTATGCGTTTACAAACATATAAACTCACATACATACACAAACAGCCAGACCCGGAACAACTACTTGTAGGAAATACTATTATTTCTATTGCTCAGCCACTATTCGAACCGTGTCGTCATATTATTAGTTTTCCAACAAAAGAACGAATTTAGATAACACTGCTCGTCACTTCATAAAAGTACGTACAGCGCGCAGCAGTTCAAGACCGAGGTCCAAGCGCCCGATCGTAAATGTCTGCCGTAAGTCATTCAATTATTTCATATACGGGTCTGTCACAGGGTCCAATTTCTGATTCATATTAACAGTTTAGGTTGGAACTACTTCCTCCTCCTCTTCCTCAAGTCGTTTTCCTCATTACTGTGGGTCGTGATGTTCCTGTGGAATTATCTTCTCCTTTACGATAGTTCGCCATCTGTTACGATCTCTGGCCGCGAGTATAGCATCATGCAAGTCCGTCTCTAGAGATGAACGGATTTGGTCAGTCCACCTTATTAGATTGCGACCTTTAGAACACCTTCCCAGTAACCATCAGATGTTCAAACATCTGATGGTTACTTGAAAATGGAGACAACCTCAAGGTTGTCTCCATTTTTTCTGGCAACATGGCCAGGCCTCCATTTTAAAATTATACGATGACAGACAGAGGAGGGTCTTATTGTAACACCCAGCTCTCAAAGGATTGACTGATTTGTGCGGAATGCTGTCCGAGGACTACTTAGGACCGTTAAAGTGTATGTTTCTCTGCATTTGCCACATAAAAAAAAAATTATGTAACGGTTTTTGTTTCGATCGACATCGCATGCGGACCTGTAACTAGTTGGTGTAAATTATATGTGAATACAGCAAACTATGTCAGCTGTTACACTTTAATCTTGAGCTGACCAATTATTCAGTATAGTTACAAAACATTAAGAGGCCAGCGTATAATGGTTTGTTTACCATTGACGTTCTGGTTACTATACCTACACTACGCCTCCAGAACTGTTGATACTATAACCAACAAAAAGCCTGAACATACCAAAGCTGCGGAGTATTTCAATTCTCTTCAGTCATAACTCATCCGCCGAGCCTCATTGTCGCAAAAGACAAATTGAGGATACGTCATCATTTGCAACGCACTGGGTATATACCGGAGATTTGTGTGAAAGTCTTCACTCACTATCCAGTTACGGAAAATGAGAAATTATTTCCAATTCTGTTAGAGTTTGTGGAATGGCTTCCGTCTGGCAAAATGCTTGCTTGGTTTTAGAGCAACTGAAAGTTTATATTTACATTTTTCACTGCAATTTAAATACAATTATTAGATATTGTTTTATCTGTGTCACTAGGGCCGTGTCCACACAACAGCGTATACTCGGATGCCGACTGTGTGCATCCAGTACAAAATGGATTAAAAAAAATAACGTCAGCCGCCAACTGGTAGTCCTTTGTTTTTCATACATTCCCATCTCACAGTCGTGGACCGACTATATGTTTGTCATGGACACAGGCTACGCTTTTCGAAAAGAGCGGTGGTCGCCGTATATCGCTCGCAAATTAGCGGTGAATGATGTTATTGACATTTTCTATATGAAATAGTGTTGTGGTATGTATTCCTAGAGAGCGTTATTGACGCCGCGAAATTGTACCCCATCATTTACGCACTAACTTTAATTAGAAAATTGTGATATTTCCTATTTTTTGACTTTTAGTCTGAAATCACCAACCCGCATTGAGCAAGCGTGGTGATTATGCTCAATCCTTCTCTGTATGAGAGATCTGTGTCCAGCAGTGGGAAGGTAAAAGGTTGATGATGATGATGATGATTTACGTAACCGTCACGGTGGCCCTATGGAGGCCTGTGATGTGATATAGTGATAACAGATATAATCTTATTTTAATAACAGTCCTTCTGTTCTGAAGCCTTACAAATCAGCCATTGTATATTTTTCAAGATGGCGCTTATGTAACAGGTTTTTTTTTATAAATTATAAACTAGCGCTTGACCGCAATCCCGCCTGATGGTAAGCAGTGACGCAATCGTTGATGGCAAAGCGCACTAGTTTATTAAGAGCCTATTCACTCTAGCCTTGAAGACACTCAAATTGTAGTCCGACGGAAACAGGTACTTATACTTCTTAATTCTGTTATTACTGATTTCTTCTTTCTCAATTCGATAAGGTACCGACAAATAAAGGCAGGCTGCGTGGCGTGCTGTAGGCTCTTTTAACTATTTCCACCTATTAGGTATCTAATGAGTTGGATTTTAGGTCACTAATCATTATCATCCTAGTGTTTATCCCGGTTGCATCCGCGGCTTTCGCGTTGGAGCCCGGGGTCCGCTTATTTATTAAGATGTGACAAACTCCTTCGAGATTCGTCCTAATTAGCAATAAAATTACAATTTCTCCTGCCTCCAAGGATAGGTGAGAGAGCTTACACTCTCAAAATTTTACTATCATAGCTACATATTTGTAAACAGGTGCATAGGTATACGTGCTGCACAAGACAGGCAAGAAAATTGTCATAACCGCGGAAAATTCAATTTCGACAACGTTTTATTTCAGCTGACTTCGTCGTACAAAAACAACGCGTGTATGTTTCCACAACAATACCTGAACATATCACGTTTTCACAATAAAATGTTTCGAAACTTTTGTGAATACAAAGCGCTTACCGTGATATTTGGCATTAGGAACACCCCGACACCTCTGTTTGCACCCTTCAAGGGATCACAAAAGCTACGACTACCATTTTACTGTACATTCTTTTCTCCTCATTCCATATAAGCCCCCATTTACATATTATTCGAGTGAATAATCATTTACAAAGTTTAGGGTATAAATGGGCATGACAGTAGAATTATGAAGAAAACCTATTTGTCAGAAGCGAGAGTTATTTGTCAGTTCAAAGTTTGTTTTTATCTACAACCGAAGAACTGATCTAGTAATTAAGAGTAACATTTACATTCTTAAGGACCTCTGGGTGTTGTTTTTAAAGACTTAGGGCGCCTACGAGGCTATAAAAATTAAGGAAATAAAAACAATTGAAAAGAGCCTTAGGTTTTTTGAACGTCTACTCTTGATACAGAAATACACCTGAAATCGAAAAATGGATGTAGTGTATAATGTGTGTCTACATCGTCTAATTTCAATACCATAATATAATGTACTTACCATATTCTGACAAAAAATGAATACGTATAAAAAACAAACCGAAAAATTCAATTTGGGGTGGATTCCTTAGTAAAAGCTGTTATTGATGAGTACAACAACTCCTAAGAAGTTTAGGATCAACAAAAACATAAAAGTTATAATAATTCTTCGCGCTTGAGGCTTGTCACAGAGCTAAGAAACGAAGTATTCTAGGTATCAAATTTGTCGACCGGGTTAAGAATACAGCAATCCATTACATCATTCAAATAACTGATGTCACTCAGAAACCTGCCACACTTTAAGAAAACTGGGCGCTACAAAGACGATAAATGGGTCAAACTTACGGCGCATTTAATGATTAAAGACATCGCCGCTGAGACCGGAATTTGAACTCCTTTAAAAGAGATTGCCAGCTCTGGACAGAAAAAGAGGGAATGAGAGTCAGGGGTCGTTTGCTGTGGGACAATTATTATTTATTTATTTATTTATTTATTTATTCTTTTTGCACAGAAAAAAAAAATGTACAGAGGCGGACTTAATGCCTTAGGCATTCTCT